>APFE030870801.1:96077-107771 GCA_000404065.3 Pinus taeda | reverse complement strand
TTGTTTCCTTAATACAAATAGTCCATTCTTCTCAATGATTTGTTGTTAATGAATTATTTCATGTACTCCTTGGTCTATATGATGAATATGCTTTGTTTTATGAAATATTCAGGTGTTATGTAATCGTTTGACTGTTAGTGTATGCAGGTCTTAAAGTGAAGGAGGAGCTCATCCGAATCAGCAAGGCTGGACTGCTACAACAAGCGTTGGACCTAAGGTAAGATCGGAAAACACTTGGTTTCTCATAGAATAATGTATGTTTAGAGAAGGATTGCTCTTGTTTGGTTTTTTTGTCACTAGAGAGTCTTAGACTCCTAGGGAGGTTAGGTTTGTCCGCAAAAATAACTCTTTCCGCATGACAGGTCTACATACATAGGCATCTACAAAATCAAGTGATTCTTTTCAATCTAAGGATAATTGATGAGGCATATGTATAGGAATATTAATATTTGGAAATCATATTCCATAAGAAAGTGTAGCTAAGTATATCCAAGCAGAAAAAGCACCAGGAATCTTCCAAGGAGGGGAAGAAGAAGTTGAAAGGGAGGACGGATAAGAAGATTATAGCCACTACACATTAGAGAAATGATCCTAATAACCATTTTAACCATTGTAACATTAATTGTCACATTGAGGAAAATTTTGGAAGCTTCATCTAGAGCTAACCCTAAAGAATCAAAGAATAAAAGAATCTTCTACACGTAGAGTCAAGCAACCAATTTGAAAACAACTTCGATGTGGATGAGAAGACTGTTTGCACATTAGTATAGAAGTAGGTGAATTTGAGTAACCTCTATCTCTAAGAATATAAGGAGATGACAAAACTCTTCCACATCAAGGTCCAAGTCAAGAAGAACAAGATATATGCTTTGTTTGACCCTAGTTCATAGGCTAATCTCATAGTAATGGATTTGGTCAAAAAGATTGAATTTGAGGTTTACAACATCCTAGCCCATATCTAGGATAGGTAAACAAGGATGTAGATATCAAGGTAACAAAACATTGCAAGATTAAATTTATTGTAAGTGAAATTTTACTGATAAAGTGGAATTAGGCATAGTACCCCTTGACATATGTGAAGTCATGTTTGGAAGCCTTGACAAGTATATGAGGGATGGAATATTCACATGGAGAGATAACCAATAGCACCTATTCAAGGATGGGAAGTTCTACATCCTAAATGCACATGAGGGAAAGTCAAAGATCTCACTAATATGTGTTAACCAAGCCAAGAAGTGATTAGTTCCAGTAAGAAATATGTTTTAGTTTTCTTGAGAGTAAATAAATTGATTATGATTCAATTAGAGTAAAGGCATATTTGAAGGGTCGTACTAAAGAGTATCAATATTAGATATAAGAGCTATTACATGCATATAGAGGAGTGTTCCACTAGACTAAAGGACCACCAACCAAGAGGGAAGGACATACAAATTTTTCCAGACTCCCCATTATTGAACATTGGGCTATATAAATAGTCCATTTTAGACACAAACGAAGTGAAGAATAAATTACATTGGCTACTAGAGTAGGGTGTGATTTGACCAAGCACCTTACCTTATGATTCAACCATCCAAGTTGTCCTAAGAAGAAAGGGACTTGAAGAATGTGCAATGATTGCAAATAATTAAACAAGATTATGCTCAAGAATTAGTATTGTCTACCCAAGACCGATGATTTTTTAGATTAGTTGTAACATGTGAATTAATTCATCAATATGAACCTCAAATTGGGGCACCAACAAGTATGAATCAAAGAAGAAGACACCTAGAAGATTGCCTTCAAAACAAGGCAAGGTTTGTATGAATGGTTTCTCATGCCATTTGACTTATGTAATGCAACAACTACCTTTATAAGATCAATTAATGATGTATTATTCCCATATATAGATTCATTTTTATAATCTATTTGGATGATACATTGACTGTTGCTAGATAACCTCAATAAACATGAGTTTTCCTAGCAGAATTTTATGTATTTGAGGTATGTGATTAATCAAGGGGAGCTCAAGATATATCCTATGAATATGGATGCCATCATGAACTAGATGATTCCTACAAATGTCTCTAAAGTAGAAGCTTTGTTGGGACAACATAATATCTGAGAAAGTTCATATCTTCATTTTTAGTAGTGGCTACACCACTCCATGCCATAAGAACAAGCGACAAGAGGTTCTAATGGGGGATGAATTAGTGGAAAATTTTTGATGAGTTGAAAAGAAAGATCAATCAAGCACCAACACTTACCTTACCAAATATGCAAAAACCTTTCAAAATAGAGACATATGTAAGTGGGTATGCCATGGGAGAAATTTTAATGCATGGAGGAAGGCTTGTATGCTATCATTCTAAAATATTTCACAGGGTAGTTCTTGTTGAAAAGTATAACTAGGTTTGGTCTTCATACTTTTACTTCTATTAATATGTATTTCATGCAAAAGCAAAAAAAAAAGAGAAGAAAAGGAATTTTACATTATTATTTCATTAGTCAAGCATGTTCTTCATGATTCTAGGATATGTTGAGTCAAATTTTTGTAATTGAGTCAAAGTCCTATTTGGACTTCTTGTAAATAAAAATGGATTTTTTTTCCCTCACAAGACCAAGTCATCCCTCTAGATGGACAAGTCGACCTACCCAATAGACATGACCCTTCGTATAGAAAAACGAATATATATTGGCACATTTTCTCATACATTTTGGTAAGCAAGATGGTTGAATTTTTGTAACAAGGTATGCGAGTTTTATGTGGAAAGATGTGCAATGTTTCTGTGGCATAAGAATCTAAAAATATGCAAGTTTTATGTGACATATGACTTGGAAAGGATGCAAGTTCCCGAGAATAGATTTTTGTGATAAGAATGCAAGTTATTGAAACTATTTCTTAGATAATATGCGAGCTAAAGAAGGATTGTAATAGTTGTGATGTGTGAAGTACAAGAGAGCTATAAGGCTTGTGAAATAAAAGCTACATGAAGGATGAGTATCTCTATGGGACATGACATCTAAAAGACAAGCTTGTGACATATGAACTTGATCACATCAAGAACAAAACATGATAAAAAATGGAGGGTTGACTTGGGGCACTTGTGGAGGTCTAGGTCTTAGTCTTAGCTCTTGCATGTCTCACTTTGATCCAATTCTACAAGAAGAGAGATTATTTCTGGGTTTCCCCCTTGTGGGATTTTGGCCTTGGCTTAGAGAGCCTACGTTTTGTGTTCTTTGTCTCTTGTGATCTTTGTGTTTTTACATTTTGGTAATTTCTTGATGAAACAAGAGAACATAATAATATCAATAAAGAATGAAAGAAATTCACAAGTAATTACTATGATAGAGAAATCAACCATAATATGCAAGAAACACGATTTCTTGACATTGTATTAGAGATAACGTGAAAGGAAAACAATTTGAAGATCACATGTTGTTGGCATACAGGAAGAAATATTTATAGCAACACCAAGGACACTCAATTATCTATGAAGATAATGATGAGTATCATAATTCTATCCAAGAAGATAGATTTTTCTCTCAGTTACAATTCATCTTGTATGAAGGTTTGTGGCATTTATCTAAGGTTTGTAGCATGATTCATATTCTAATTCTGTGATCAAATTATGCAATTGTGAAGTTTATCTATACAATATCTTGTGGGGGGAATGATAAAATGACAATGTCATTCATATCAAATAATTTCGGGAACATAATGAAGCATATCTGAACCTGTGATCTCTATGAATATTTTAAATACATATTTGAGGCATTTTGAACCCAAGACCTGTGGCATATCTCTCTATTTTTGGCTGCACAAATCCCTGTGGCATGATTCTTTGCGCCAATACAAATCTCAGAGATGCAAATCAATCCTCACTCAAATGAACTACTAGACCAAAGTATACATGAATTTTATATTAATTGAAAGTACTGTGTGAAGATTCAAAGTATGCTCCTCTTTCCAAAAGTCTGAAATTAGTACTCTAGATCGAAATCAGTACAAGCATCCTAGTATTTGTTTTCTTTTTCATTCCAAAGTTGGTTTCTCGGTCGAGGCCTAGAAGTAAAATATAAGTCCAAGAAACATTGCAGACCACAATGGAGTATACAACGTACAAGAGTTTTTCATGATACATAAGCCTTATATATGAAGAAAAAGTTCTGAAATATGCCACCTTGTTGTAGTAATTCATCTCTAAGGAAAATTGACATTTTTTGTGAATAACTTCAAAGATATAGAAATTGTATGAATAAGTCTACAATCTAATGATGCAAATCTCAAAGAAACTACAAAACCAATAATTCATGATAATTGAGCCTTCTACAACGCTATAATACTTTACTTGGAATATGAACTAGTGAATAATGCAAACTTTAAGGCATTGAGAAATAGAGAGAAGACTTGCGATTACATGTGATGTGCACTAACAACAATATTTCGATGATAATATTCTAGAAGGAATCGAAAACATATTATGACATATATCCATGACGCGGTAATACGAGTTAAGAATCAAGCATCCAAACCTATGACTAGTCTACAACATTGATGTAAGATAATAACTGGAAACTTTTGTGGCACTATTACATTCTAAGGTTCTACACCTTAGGAATGAAGAAAAAAATCATATTGTAAAGTGAAATAAATCAAAACATATGGAGAAAGAGAACCAAATTTATGAAGGAAAGGACCATATAAGTTGAGAACTTTAAAAACTCACATACAGAAAGAAACTATACATAGTAGAAGATAAAATCTCATCATGAATCCTATCTCTATGAAACTAACACATGTAGCAACAAGGAACATAACAAGATACTTGAAGTCTCATGAAACAATCTCACTACCAAGGTTCCTATACATAATAAAACAAATGACATCATAAGGCTGATATGTCTAAATATGAGAAAAGTATATGGACATAATTGAATGAAAAGTTTGAAGAATGTCTCTTTGAAGTAGATCCTAGTAGTAACACAATATCATACCCAAAGGAAATCATGGAGATCAATTAAAATTAAAAGGAGGTACGTTTAAACCATGTTCAATGATAAGTAGTGATGTTATGATAATGATCTCTTGAAAATGAGTAATTCATCATAGAAAGGGTTTGAGTATATATATCATTAGAATTTGAAGTATTTTCCTTGCATGTAAGAATTAGGAATGAAATGAATTCTATATATAAAGCTTGCTAATGATACTTCTAGGGTTTGTGAATATATAGAACTTACATTTTGAAAGTTGAAAGGTCTCGAAGATTTTTGGAATTTAATGGTTTGTTAACCTTAGATTAATCTAATAAAAAAAAGAAACCCTAGGAATAAAACACATGTCCATTGTAAGAGGAAGATCTAACCCTTGTTGTTTAATGTGAGATTAAGGTTGGTGAACATGTCCAAAATTAAGAGGGACTAACTGTTCTCCAAAAGATAAGTACTCTCCTTGTTTAATATGATTGTTACTTTCTTTATACTTTGTCATTTTGTTCTTTTATAGTCTTCTAATAAAGGTTGTAGGTCAAGACACGATTTATCTAAAGATTGAGTAGCAGAAGGAAGAAGTAGAAGAACGTGACAAAGCATGAAGATGAAGAAGGAGGGATCAATTTGAAGCTTACATCAAAGAAGTTGATTAAAGGATAAGAAGTTAAATTACCTCAGTTGGAAAGAGGGAGCTGTAAATTAAAGCTTAGTAAAAATCCCATAAAAACTTATAACCTAAAGAGATGAGGATTAATCTAGGGAAATGTCCTTAAGAAGTTAAGTAGTTTTGATTAGTTTATTTCAAGAACACATTGATCAATAATTGAAAGTTGAATAGCATGAAGTACAACTTTGTTGCAATATGGAGATAGACCATGTAAGGAATGTTGACCTCAAAGGAAGAAAGTAGTAAGAACCTAACATGAAGAATCCCATACCTTGACTAGAGGCTATTGTGATTTGGAAACTCTGATACTAATGGGACATGGTTTGGCTCCTTGAAAGGAAATATTGCAAAAGTATTTAAAGAGACTAGAAAGATAACGGTTGAGATAACTTGTTTGATATTGTACTAGCTGAAAGCACATGGATTGAGTGGACAACACTAAAGATGGCTTGGAAGAGAATGCAGGTAGAATTCTATTATGTAAGAAAGAAGGCATGTGCTAGCATCTGTGAATAATTTTGGCTCCTTGAAGATGATAGATGAGCCAATTGATGACAAACTTTCCTGTAGAACCAAGAAGGTCAAAGTTTGATGTGATATGATGTTGTTAAGAGCTTTGAAGCCCTGCAAAGATCTAGAATCCATACAAGCGACTACTAAAATATCCAGAGAAAAACAAGTCGCTGATTAATGAAACAAGATGAAGCCTATGGTTATGTCTGCCCAGTTAAGAGGGAGTGATGGTGGATATTGTATTCTCCATGTGTCATGCACTAGACCAAGACTAACAATCGTAAGTCTGGCGAAGGCACTGGTAGGGAGAATGGAGGATTAGATAAGAATATGGGAACAATACTCCTTGAGGATTGAGAATCCAAGATAGGAGTATCCCCAAGGACCGATACCCTTTGAGGATAGGGCAAGGTATCCAAGGTAAGAGTAGTTGAAGAGGACCAATATTATTTGAGGATTGGGAATCCAAGATAAGAATAGTCCTATAAGGACATACTCAGTGAACATCTAGATGGGGTATGTTCCTTAAGAGGCGGTGGTGGTGGTGTCCAAATGTAAGCCTCCTGACACTGTGCTCTAATCTAGTGGAGAGTTAGAGCTTGTTAGTCAAGGCCTTGCTATATTGTAGATTAACAATGTTGGTTATGATATCGATGCTTGAAAATTATTATCAAATTGAACTCTTCTTATGAGAATATTTCAATTTGAGTATCATTATATCATGTTGTGTAATTATGAAAATCTATATAATTAAGAGGGAGTGTTGAAAATTGTAACTAGGTCCAGTCTTCATAATTGTACTTGTATCAATATGTATTTCATGCAAAAATGAAAACAATAAGAAGAAGAAGGTATTTATATTATTATTTCATTAGTCAAGCATGTTCTTCATGCTTCTACGATTTGTTAAGTCAAAGTTTTGTAATTGAGTCAAAGTCCTATTGGACTTCTTGTAAAGAAAAAGCGAAAAAATAATTGTTTTCCTCCACAAGACCAAGTCGGCCTTCCAAATGGACAATTCAACCTACCCAAAAGACATGACCCTTCACATAAACAAACAACTATATATGGCACTTATTCTCTCCCATTTTGGCAAGCGATTTCATTGAAGTTATGTAGAAAGATATGTGAGTTTTCTGTGGCGAGATGTTCAAGGTTTCTAAGGCATAAGAATCTGAAAAAAAATGTGATCTTTCTGTGGCATATGACCTAGAAACGATGCAAGTTCCTAAGGCTGGATTTCTGTGATAATAATACAAGTTACTGAAACTATTTTTGAGATAATATGCAAGCTAAACAAGGACTGTAAGGGTTGTGATGTGTGAGCCACAAGAGGGCTATAAGGTCTATGAAATACAAGCTACAAGAAGGATGAGTATCACTGTGGGACGTGGCATCTAAAAGACAAGCTTATGATAGATGAATTTGATCACATTGAGGATAAAACATGAGATAGAATGGAGGGATTCCTTGGGGCACTTGTGGAAGTCTTGGTCTTAGTCTTGGGTCTTGGATGCCTCCCTTTGATTTGATTATATAAGAAGAGGGATTTTTTTCTAGTTTTCCCCCTTGCGGGGTTTTGGCCCTAGCTTGGAGAGCCTACATCTTGTGTTCTTCGTTTCTTGTGATATTCATGTTTTTATATGTTGATAATTTCTTGATGAAAGAAGAGAACATAATAATATTAATAAGGAAGCCAACAAGTTCAAAATTAATTACCATGATAGAGAAATAAACCCTAATATTCAGGCAACATGATTTCTCAATAGTTCTCAACTACCCTACCTATGTGATCCTAGAGGATCCCATAAGGCTCAAAATTTGAATTCCTAAAATCTTAGAAAACTGACACAGAGTCATAGATCTCGTTGAGACGATTCCAACAATGCAAATGACACCTCAATATGAGTTCGTATGAAAAATTTATGCTCATTTGAATTTTTGGTACAAGCATAAAAAAACATTTGGAGGTGGGACCCTAGGGTGCCACATGGCACTCCCATGGGCCACCACATGGTATCCCCATCAATAGTTGGTGGGACCCACAAAATTTTGATGCAGAAGTATGGTTGACATGTGGCACTTGTGACATGACAAGACAAGTTGGCAGGATGATTGCCTGGGCACACACATGGGCCAGTGGGTAGGTGCCATCTGGCCTAATTAGATGCTGCCACATGGCACCCAACTAGTACCCCACAAGGGCCCGACAAAATCATGGACACTTTGCAAGTTGAACATGTGGGAAAATGGTGAAAGGTTGGGAGGTTATGTATACATAAAACCTCATATATATTGCAAATATACCAACTTATGTTACAATGAACCATATATATATTATAATGCACCAAAATCTAAGTGGGGAGGCCCACGAGCTTGACCCGGAGACCTCCCCCAACTGCACATCTTAAGATAGGAATGAAAACCAACATGCCCAACGAGCTATTTTGGTTTGTATGCCAATGGAGAATTACTTAAGCCCTCATTCAATCAGTGCGAATGGAGATAGAGATCGAGCCGTGGAGAGGGTCGAGTGGAAGTCTACTTAGCATAACCATGCTGGGGGGGGTGTGATTTTTGAGATATATTGTGTGTATATTGCAAGGAATATTTTGTAGGCATATTCCTAGGATATTCTAACCATTGTGGCATCTTGAAGTTTCCCTGAGGGACCCAAAAGTGAAAGTTACAAAACCTGGCCAAATTTATACTCATTTTTCACAAAATTTCACAAGGAATCCATTGGTGCAGTCATAATTGGGATTGAGCAACATAATTTTAGGTCACTCTCATAAGTGAGGTATTGCCATGTATTTTTCCATGTACTTTCATTTATTTTGTTGAGGTAATATAGATTACTCTCCAATTTGAAGTTGGACCTAGAGACATAGCTCACACATTGTGAGTGAAATCCATTAACAAATATTTGTGAATTGTCTATATTGTCTTCATTTTTTGTGTCTTCTTCATGAATGTTGCATTTATGGTATTTTCATGCTCTTTAAGCAATTATGTTTAACATCATCGAAGGAAATATCCCAAAACATATTGGTATCAGGGTGGTATTCTTTGATGTGAAAGATGAGTGTGGATGCTTTCCAAGGGACAGCTCAAAAAGGGTGAAGGAAAACTCAATTATTTTAACCCCAATATTGGACATGCAACATGAAGAAAGAAAATGGAGGATAACGATGTGCGCATAGAAAATGAACAAGATTTCCACAAGGCATTCTACTAGATGTTAGGAAAAATACTAAGAGGGGGGGGGGTGGGGGTTGGGGAGTGTGAACCAATATTTTAAACTACTTAAACTTTTCTTTTCTTATGAATATTTATGTACACGATTGTTATGAAGTAAACCTACGTATGTATGTGACTGCGATGAAGACAAGTAGCGTATATCTAGTTCACTAACTTTTTCAATTAATTCATCATTTGTTTAACTTGAAATAGTATATTAGTACTTCATTAAACATTAATTAAAAAATAACCATGTACAATAAGAACATAATAATCCATCACACACAAGCAACACAAGAACACCAGGATTTTTAGTTGGAAACCCAATGTGGGAAGAAGCCACTAGTGCTGTCATCTCTGTCTTTTTCTTTTATTATAAAGAGAATTTGCTTACAAACTTTTACTGGCGCAAAATCATACTAATATGCAAGAACCCACCTATATAGGGATACAACCTTCTCTCATTTTCCAACTTCTATTGGAAGGGATCTAAAACCCCCTTATCCTTTGTTCTTTGTGGATCACTTTTCAGATTGTTAATTTCAAATTAGATCCATTCCAAATATCAGACAATAGTATTGAAACCAACACCATACCAAGTCAATTAATCACTGAACCAACTGTATCATCAAGTAAAACATAGAAATCACTTGTTCAAACAACTAGACCAACTTATATCATTCTATACCTATTCATTAGAATACCAGACCACATACTATTCATCACTGAAACCATATTCTGTCACTACAAACCCTATCTAAACACATGTCTGAATATATACACTACTCTTCTTACTCATACCTACGTATGTACACGTTTCCCCTTAAGCATACTCGCATACAAATCTCAAAATATTGATAGCTAAATCTGTATCACTGTACCACTAAATCAATCACCCAAACAGACACTGAAGCCAACATAGATCACTTAACCAAATATAAATTATCACCTAGAAACATCATCACAAGTCAATACTTTACTTCATAACCAATTCAAGTCAAACGATACTGCCAAACACAGATAATTATAAGGGACTTCATCGACAGAGAACAACAAACATAACATAATAGACCAACCATTATCATCATCTCATACTGTACAAACCTAATAGATATACGCGACTCTTATAAAGCACTTCCACGTATGTACGCACCTTTTATACTTGACACCCATGTACAAATTTTTCTATTATGCAGAATGTATATGCGACTACCCAGAATCAGATATACATATGTACGTGATTTTTTTGAAGCACACCTGCATAGAGATATGTAATTACTGAATCAAAAACAATGTAAACTTTGAAACGGGAACTGATACTGTTACCCGTTTCGTAGAGATAGCAAAAAAATGACCCGATTTTCAAAAGTGGTGATGCAGAATACACGTTTTTTTTAGAACATGGTTTTTGGAACTTTAATTTTTTTTCATGTTCAAGGATGACATCAAGTTTTAGAATGGTAGTGATTTTCATGCTAATTTTAAAAAGTGAGTATTCTGCATCACACCTTTTTTTTAAAGACCTATTTTTTGACTTGTAAACTTTGAAACGGGAACTGATACTGCTACCCATTTCATAGAGATAGCAAAAAATTGACCCGATTTTGAAAAGGGGCGATGCAGAATACACATAATTTTTTAGAACATAGTTTTTGGCACTTTAAATAACCTTAAATAACCGATACGATTACCCGTTTCATAGAGGTAATAAAAACATGACCCGATTTTGAAAAGTGGTGATGCAGAATACAATAATTATTTTTTGGAGCATATTTTTGACAATTTAAATATTATTGAATTGAGACTTCTGTGATCCATATCAATTTGTTGAGGAATCTTCGACGAAAATCACATAGCAAAACTTTTGTCGACGCGTTTCGAACCTGCTCATTCAACTTGTCCTAACGATGAACCACACTGGCTAGTTTGAAACGCGTCGACAAAAGTTTTTCTATGTGATTTTCGGAAGATTCCTCAACAAATTTAAATATTCTCATGTATCAAATATAAATATTCGTTTTTAAATGTTAGTGATTTTTATGCTGATTTTGAAACGTGTTGATGCAAAGTGTTATACATCATACCTTTTTTTTAGAGGACTTATTTTTCATACTTTAAAATTTATTATGTTCATTTTTTTTTTAAATTATGATTACTTAAAGAATTTTTAAGTTGTTTTATTTTTATTTTTTTAAATGTTGATTACTTCAAGAAAGTCATATAAAACTATATATAAAATAAGACAAAAAAAATGTTAACAAAAAAATTTATCTCATAAACTATAAAAGAATTTGGAAAAAAAA
>APFE030870801.1:51227-67935 GCA_000404065.3 Pinus taeda | reverse complement strand
ACCATGTTTGTCTTTCTTTAAAGGCTCTTCCTTTGTTCACCAAATTTTGGTGCATTTTGCCAAATCTTCGTTTTCCTTGGCAAATTTCTCCACGAATTGTTTGTTATAGCTAGCCTGCGGCTCTGGTAAATGATACATGCATCTTAAATTTTGTGGGGTGAATGACCCAATAACATCTTGATTCTGTTGTGTGTGGAGCATGATTATTTAGAGGTATTTGTTTCAGCCGGATGTATACCCCAGGAAGTTTTGTACACCCCTACACGCGGGGGGGCGCGAGGGGGACTTGTCCCCCCCGCGGGGGTCCGGGGGGCCCATCCCCTCCCCCCGGCTGGGGGGTCCGGGGGCCAGCGGTCCCCTGGCGGGGGCTCGGGGGCAGCGTCCCCGAAGCTAAAAACAGATGTGAATTTGCCTTGTAAAAGTATAGTAATTTCTAGTCAATTTGGGCCGTTCATTAGGCGGATGATCTAACGGTAGAACTTATGTTTAGTTTAGGGTTTGTTTGCCCTAGAAGGCAACCCCTCTCTTTGTATGAGGGCATTGTATTTGAGGCTGTGAGATAGATGTGTATTCGTTGTGAGCAAGAAACAGAGAGGTGAGACTATGAAAGAAAACAGAGGATATTACAACGGATTTGCTGTAGGTTGTGTCTCTTCATTTTGCTAGATAATAGAAAGGAAGGGCTGGCTATTGGACGTGGATGTAGCCCAAACTGGGTGAACCACGTATATCTGTGTCTCTCTTGTTTTGTGCATTTTCTATGTTTATATTTCTGCACTATTTTATGTGTTCCATTGCTCCGTAATATTCAATTTTATAACAAGTAATCTAATAAAAATATTATCAGCCATGAATATGATGACCCACATGGAGTTTGACCCTAGTTTCCAATTTTAATAGAACCTCTAGTGAACATAATTGTATAGTTATGCCTCATTGTTCTTTCTTTAGAAGTTTTTTCATGCCATTAGAGTTGATTATATTTCTTGGTTTCCTTGTGATACCCCTTAATTCAACTTCTTCTCTTTCCCAAAAAAATTCAAGAAAAGTTCTTGAAAATTAAAAGCTATCGTACCTAAAGATTGTAAACATTGGACTCGTAGTACAACATCATCCCCACCGATTGGAATGGAAAGCATTGGACTATTCAATACATATTCTCCCATGGGTAGATTGATATTATGGCACTTTCAACGGAAATTTATGGTTCCTCCATTTGCAACTATCACTTGGCACTCTGGTGTTGGATATAGGAAGAAACTCAATTCCTTGGTTATTTTACAATGAATAAAATTATGGGTACTATGTGAAAATTTCCAAATAGGGATCCCTACTGCAGCGACTGATGATATTTATCCTATTTGTTAGATTCCTTTAAACAAATTACTTGTAGTTTCCTACAGAAAATATCGAAAATGCATACATTGCAGTCTTCAGTTAATTTAATACAATACAGAAACAAGAAATTGAGGAAGAAAGAAAATACAACACAATGACACTGTTATTTTTGGACAAATGTCCCTAGAAAAACCCAATGTGGGAAAACTGGTGCAAAAGATCTAAGGGTTTCTATTATTAAGAAAAAGTTATTTTTGAATACAAACTCTGGATGCCTTGTTGGAAATCCAGTATAGAGAATATCACTCGGTAGAAGAAATTAGTGAGATTACCTCACTCTACACTACAAGTCCTGGTTGATCTGATAGCAAAACCAACAAGTCCTTGGTTACCTCTATGATGCCCCTATGCAGTCACTACGTGGCCTTGCATCACTACCTTTGAGGCACTGTGTCACCTCTCTACTGGATCAATTTTCTCTCAGAATCTTTGACTTCAACCCTCCTAGTTCAAAACATCAAACCCCCAACAAAATTTTGGACTTCTACTTGGAAGGCATTGTGCTACTCTGTTTGAGCCCTTCCTGTATCTATGTCACCCTCACTAGGCACTGCACTACCTCCTCTGCATCTTTCCATGCCTCTCTATTTCATACTCGTGTCTCCATAGATGATTCTCCAACTAAAACTCTCTCTTCCCCTCTTTGCGTGATCAATAGTCTGTGCAATTTCAACTACTTTTTAGAGAATTCAAATCTGATTCCTAAAACACAAGTTATGACTATTTTCCCTAGGTCACTTGTTTGAGACAAAATTTTGGAGCACGTAAAAACCCTAAATTTCTTAGAGAATACCTCCAAAAATATAACGAACCAACATCTAAAATTTTTACATGAAGTTCTATACAATTTTGCTTCACGTGGGAAAATTTTCAGCTTCTCAAGCCTCATAGAAAAATTGTTATGATGATGTTCCCTAAGTCACCTGTTTGAGAAAGAATTATGGAGACCAAAAAAAATATAACTTCCTCAGATCATATCACTGAACATATAGAAAACCAAGATCTAAAAAATTTTCATGAAGTTTTATGAACATTTGGCTCCACGTGGTAAAAATTTGAGCTTTTGAATCCTCTTCGAAAAAAAGTAATATTGGAAATTCTAAGATGACCTATTTGAATAAGAGAAACCCTAGAATCCAAATCTCTAATACCAAATTTTATGCAACCAAATCACAAAATAAAAGAGATAGATCAATGAATTGAAAATTAGCCTCTTTGATGGTGAAACTTCCTTTACATTAAACAAATGAACAATTATTATATGATTCAATTGACAAAACCTCATTTCTTTATTGAGGAGTCTAAGGGGTCACCATATAATCAAAGATGACATAATAGTAATAATGTAAGGGCACACCAATAATAATAGTGGGCTTCTATGGGGCATAGTAACAACAATATGGGGACTACATGGGCAAAACAATAAAAATAAGCAGGTGACATTGACAATAAAAATGAGGGAATACACTAGTATTATAGGGACCTAACATAGATCCACCTGGAAGTAACCACAAATTTGTCTTTGGGCCTAGGTACAATCTTCCAGACTCCATTCTTCATTATAGATTGATATTGTTCATTCATGGAATCTTCTCATTCCTGATTATTTACAACCTCTTCAAAATTCAATGGTTCTGCTTCTATTAATTTTGTCATGTATGCAACATACCCAAAATATCTCTTGGGTTTCTTTCTTTTTGTATAAGATCATTTTGTTGCCTCATGACCTTATCCATCAAGTAGAGTAGATTTCAACCAGTTCAGAATTTTTCTTCTTTCAAGGATGACCACAGGCTGAATAGGCTCACAGGGACACAAATGAGCAGAGAGAGATATTGAGTAAGTGTGTGTGAAATGACTTGAAGGCTATATCTATTTATAGTGTAACGTTGAGGTTGAGTTGGAGTAATTTGGTTGTTGGCCGACCTTGAGAAATTGCAAGGTAACAAGAATAAATTCATATCTCCATGAATACATGTCAAAATTGGATGATCTTTAGATCAATCCTACACCTCTCGATGAGAGGAATCCAAGAAAATATCAGCTTCCATAAATAAGAAGACCATATGGAGTTTGGACCTAGTTTCCAATTTTAACACTCCCTCTCAGCCAAGGAGAACTCCATCTACTAATACATCTGCTAGTCCACACTATCTCTGCCATTAATGTAGTGCCCTACACTTCTCTCCTCTACTTTGTACTGCTAAACTATGAAGAAGTAGAAGTGATTGAGAATGTATCATAGCTGACCCAAAGAGAGTCTCATATAAAGAGAGTGCCTCATACCACTATTACTAATATGAAATCAGTTCCAAATAAACAGAGTGTCTGATACCACTCTTACTGACCCGATGTCAGTTCCAATTCATCCCAGATCAATATCATCCTAGCATAGGGATTACGGTAGTACACGATGCATCCATCGGTAGTACTATGGTCCCTATCCTCATTTCCCTACTCATTAGCTAGATGAGAAGTACTTCCCATGCGTCCCAGACTACATGGGTAGGATGTCTTAGTAGGAGAAGGGTGAACCACTCCTCCATCCTACATGTTGCCATGCATATCCCATGGGAAGACTAAACCACTCACCTTGTACAAAACAAATCACTAGGGAAAGGATGAACCACTCAACCAATGATTGTGTCTCAGCAGGAGAAGGATGAACCACTCATCATGCCTACATAGCAAACTAATAGGGGAGCGCTGAACCACTCAGTATCAGCATAACCAAGTAGCCTCATACCTCCAGTAGTGAATCTCAGTCCATGATTGATTGTCCCTCAAAGATATCTCAGAAGATTCTTGGCACCAATCCAATGTAAGTGATGAGGCTTAGCCATGTGTTGAGTCAACATGCTAACTGCAAAATATATATCCAAATGGGATTTCACCAAGAACATCAATGCTACTATGAGTTGACAAAACTAAGAGGCATTTTTGAAATCAGGTCCAGTAGCACTACCACATAACTTCTCAAATTTAAGCTCCATCGAGGTAGTCACATGCTTACAGTCCACCATTCCAAATTTGGAATCCAACTCCCTCTTACTTTTTCAAATGAGAGGGTTGTACCTATTAGAAAGAGGTCTTCCACATAAAGTACTAGTATGAGAAGTATATCATCCACAACCTTAAATCAATGGTTTGGATCAGCTTCACTCCTAGTGAATCTCAACTTCATCAGATAGCTATCAGTCCTCTCATACCAAACCCAAGGTGATTGCTTTGAATCATAGAGAGATTTCTTCAACCTACATATATGAGATTCCTAATCATGAATCTTAAAGCCCTCAGGTTGTTCCACATTCCTGGTCTTGCTATTACATGATGGGAATGGTCTCCTTGTAATTTTTCCTTCGGTACATCTCGAACATGTACCTTCATGCTCTTGAGGCATCCCTGTCACCATCTACCTCACATCAGGTAGGGCCTTACAATGAATATGGAAAGACCTCCAGTGCCATTGAAGAGATGTGTCACACGAAATCATCCCCAACGGAGTTCTTGCAACTTGATAGAAAGTGCCAACCCTGAACCTAGGAGTAAAAGCATCTTTAAAATTCCTTTTCCAAGCACGTACATTTTCATCGATGAATACCACCTTGTAACCTTTGTCTTCCATTGCCGAAATGTACACCGGGTTCTTCTTGAGATCAGGTACATAAAGAAATTCTTGTAAATGAACCTAGTTACCTCAATCTAATTGAAAAGCAACATTCCCTGCACCCTTTACGAGATAGGTGGCATCATCTCCAAGAATAATCTTCAACATTGTTTCCTTCTCTATCATATTAGAGAAAAATTCCTTGTATCTAGTGAAGTGCCTTAAAGCACCACTATCAATAATCCAATTTCCCAAAGAGATCAGAGGAAAGGTAGTGGAGAGTGCTGAAATAAGATACTACTCCTTTTTCACATCAGAAACAACATTTGATTCTTCATAACTAGAGTTCCTTACATTCTTGGAGGGTCAACCATTTCCTTGATGACCTACATTCCTTTTTCCTTTTCCATTGTACCTATCATTTCTACAATCATTGTTATTGAAGTTTCCCCTAGAATTATTGTGATCATCATCATGTGATGTGTCCCTTCTATTTGGACACTCCCTCGCATAGTGGCCAAACTTATTGCAAGCAAAGCATCTGCCTTTCCTTCCACCCTTAGATCTGGGCTTTCCATTGAAATTACCTTTAGACCTAGCATTATGTCTCCTTTTGGCATGAGCAGAGAATGTAGTAGGGTTTCCTTTATTAGAAGGCATTTCTTGCTCCACCATCTTCGTTTTTTCTTGAATGCATCTTGACATCAATTCTTCAAACCTTGGAATTCGATCATTATTGATAATAGTGGTTTTTAATATATACCACTCAGGTGGGAGTTCTCCAAGGGTAGTGATAGTAAGTTCCCTGTCAGATATGATTTCTCCAATCAATACAATATCATTCTTTATCTTGGTGATACTTAAGAAGTAGGATTAAATATCGTCGCCCTTGCCCTTCTTAATATCCTTTAACTTAGTTTTGAGGAACAAAATTTGATTTGCATCACTAACCTTGAACGTGCATACCAATCTATCGTAGATCTCCTTGGAGGTGTTTAGATAAGAGATGTAGGCCACCAGGCACTTGTCAATGGAATCTATGATAATCTTCTTCACTTTGACTTCACCCTTGGTGTACTTGTCCTTTGTAGCAACCGGTACATTTGATGGAGGCACAGGGATTTTACCCTACCCTTCACATAATCTAGCACTTCTTTTTCTTCCAATGTCATATCAAGAGACGTCTTCCATTTGTAATAATTAGACTTTTCACGGACCTTGTCTTCATCCGGGAAGTGGGATGAGGAACCCATTGAGCTGTTTTTCCTTTCCAACTATCTTCAGTTATTTCTTTTTCACTCTTGTTGGGGCTTTGTCTTCACCTCACCTATGATACCATGTTGAATTTAGGTATGTTCTATGGTTAAAGAAATTTACTTGAATTTTTCATATTAGCCCAATGAAAGTATTGAGATTAGCAATCACATCAACATGATAGTAAAGTGCAGATAGAACATATACATAAACAGTAGAAAAAAATCCAAGACAATAGGACACAAGATGTGGCACCAGCTAGGGACAAAACCCATTGTGGGGAAACCCTTGATCTATTCTTCTTATGTTCTTCAATAGTTCAGAAGAGAGAGAGATAGTACAAATTACAAATATGATAATTTATGACAGTAGCAAGAAGCCCTAACCAGAAAAGTCAACATTGGTCAAACAAGGCAAAAGTCTTCCTCTAAATAGCTTGATCAAATCCAGTCAACATTGGCCTCCAACAACAAGCCAAATCAGCCCAAAACAATCTGAAAAAGTCCAATCAAAATCTGGTCGATGAAAGTCAAACTGTAGCTAGCCCTACGGTAGTCAACACCAATAAAATGAGAGGTTAGATCACCTCGATTTCAATGCCCATATCTACGGCCTACTAAGGAGAAGAAACCTCACCCAATATAAAGTCAAAAGGAGGCTAATGCTAGTCAATGCAACCCAAGATACAACCTCTGAAATTTGGTCAATGCAGTCAAGCAATGAAATAGAAGAATGTCCTGAATCCTTCGAACATGTGAGAGAGAGCCGCCTAGATTTATGTACCAAATTAAGTGAGGAGAGAGATGTGTGAAAATGAGATGATGATAAAATGATTTGATGTCTCCTCCTTTTATATGCAATGTTGAGGGTGAGCTGGGGGGTTTGAATGCCTGTTTTGCTTGCTCTTTGACCTTGATAATTTGTCCATTATATAAATAAATTCGTATATTCATTTTTACATGTCAGAATCGGATGATCTTTAGATCAATCGTACACCTCTTGGAGAGAGGAATCCAAGAAAAATATCAGATGTCATAAATAAGATGACCCATGTGGAATTTCGACCTAGTTACCAATTTTAACACTCCCTCTCAACTAGGGAGAACTCCATCTGTTAATTCATCATCTAGTCAGTACTATCTCTGCCATCAATGCATCTCTCTGTACTGCTCTAAAAACTATGAAGAAGAATAAGAAGTGATCAAGAATGTATCATACCATTCTCTACTGACCCGAAGTTAGCCCCAGATAAAAGAGAGTGTCTCATTAATGCCAGCCTAAGCTGCATATACCCCAGTGATGTAGCCTAAGCCGCATATACCCACAGTAAGAAATTTAAGATTGTATGTAGCACTATGTGTGTCCCAAGATAAACACCAATATCAATGGTGAAAACCCACTTTATCAAAGTTTAATTCTTTAAGCAGAAATATATTCGATTCTCTGTTTACCCTTATAACTCAACCCTTTGATTGATTTTATAAACTTTGCATGTCAACCATACCATGGTCTTTAGTCTTTGGTTAAAACACAAACTTAACCCACAATACATTAATCCCACTTATTTCTATTATAATTCCCATATAATGGAAATATTTCATAACCACGCTTAAAACTTTACCTTTCTGTCATTTCACAAACCTTTGCACATATATCGATGCTCTCCTTAGTGTGTTAAATCTCCGTCATTGATCTCGTTCCTCGATCTAATGGTTATCATGTCACCTAATCATTAGCTAACCCGGACAATTTCTACCATTGATCTACTTCGCCCAATCCGACGGTTGTCGCGTTACCCGATTACAAACTAGCTTGGCTGATCTCCACCGTTGATCAATCCTACTTGATCCAACGGCTATCGCACAATCTCACGTGGGATCGTGCATGACCGATATCAGGTTGAGAGCATGCAAGAAAAGTGGTTTTTTATTTTCACTGTGTGCTACCTGTCAGCTGCTAAAGGTAATCCCGTAGAATTTAGAAAGACCACTTACAACCTTTAGGGCACATGAAAAGCTGCTTACCCCTTGAAAATACCACTCCATCCTTCTAGTAACATGTGGTGTTAATATCCGTCATTCATCTTCTTGAATTTATTTCACCCAACTTGATATTATCATGTATCACACACAATCTTGTTTGTTGATCTAATTGATCCAATGGTTCTTGTGCACCGCTACGCTCTTTTGTTTCTTAATGTGTAATCATCCATTCAACTTTCTGCTTATGTATTTGTCATTGCCTCATGATCTTAAATTCTTCTCATTTTGATCTCCGCTCACACCTTTATGCTTCTTTCACCTTCATTGTAACATTAAAGGCTTTCTCCAATACTGTCTATGTGCAAAACCATAACACCTCTCTACACCTCTTCTCTGGTTCTATACACCTGCAATCTACGTTACGCATAGTTACAGAAGTTCACATGCAACCAATAATTCAAATACACATCACACAAACTCAGAATTGAGTTATTTGTATTGATAAACAACCATTTACATAAGAATTTCTTCCTCAGCCTACTTTTCAATATCATTGGCCTTTCCCTTCTTGCCCATAGGCCTAAATGACCAACTCTCTGACTCCTGACTAACTGACTTACTCTCTACCTCACTACTATGCCTTTTAGGCTTACATTTCTACAAAAGGTTCTATTTAACCAATTTTGGTTTAGATACTTAATCTCCTAAACTAAATCTTGAATATCCTCTAAGTCGACTTTTAACTCCAATAATCCTTAAGAATCTTCTCTAGTTCCACGAATCATGACACCACTTCCTAGTCTAAGAATTATAATTGATTTCCAACTCTCTCATCATCACTCATCATCACTCATGTTCTCCTACATTCGAGAACATTTACAAATATCCTCACAATATCTAATTAATTCCTATTCTAATCACTCAAAACATTAATAATTATATACATAGGAATGCAACTTCCTCGAAAACACAAACCCCCCTAAGTTAACTAGAACATAATGAAATCGTTGAGCTGTATGCTCCAGCATCAGACTCCCAAGGTTAAAATAATTATGATCTCTTGATCATGTGCTTTTGACCATTGTTTTCCTAAATCCCATACTTTCTTTTGTAATTTGTCTTTGGTTGCTACTATTGTTTGTTGTTGTTGTCCAGGTTTCCACACTTTATGTTTCTTTGTCCCACTAGCTATGCTTTCACAGTTTGTTGCTAACTTTCTCTTTCTTCTGCTTGACCTTCTTATCATTGCTTTCTTCTAAGGCACCTTCATCATCAATCTTATTATTCTTTCAATCTCTATGTCCAATTTACCTTTTGACTGATAATTACTTTGCCATTTGTTGTTGTACTCTGTCCACTCATCTTCAAATTGTTCTTTGTTGTCTTCTCTTTGAAATTGTTAGATCCTTACTACCGCCCTTTCATCCTTACCCTCTTGTTGTTGTCCAAACAACCTTTTTTCAATATCTATAAATTTACTTTCAAAAGGTAGATTGTCCTTTGATTTCCTTTGTACTTGAATCCCCTCAAATACATTACTATGTTGTTCATCAGTTCCAACATATTTTCTTTCCTCTTCTTTCTTTACTTGGTTGCTCATATGTGCCAAAATTTTTCCAACATCTGCAATAAAACCTGGACTCACAAAACAATTATTAAAGTGGAAAACATAAGGCCTCCGTGCCTCTTATTCCTTTGGAAACATTTCAATATGCTGCTTTGATTTTTCCTTCTTTATCAGCACATGAGTATGCTAATTCAACCTCTTTAAAGAATTCTCTAAAGTATTCTCGAACCTGTCAGCAAGTCTCTCTTCCACACCATCTACTTCAATGATGTCTTTCTACTCTTTTCCACTGTAGTGAACTCCTCCTCTACAATCACATTGTCATACTTTGAGATTTCTAGAAAATATTCCAACAATTCAATTTCTCTTTGACACTTCATAAGTAGTTCATCATCACATATAATTCTTGTGTTTATACACAAATTATCAATTTCAAAATTACAAGGTTCAATAGTCTCAACCGTTGCTTCATATATCAACTCTTTAGACTGGTTCTCATCTCATTCTTTCAGAAGAAGTTGTTCATGGATTGTAAGAACTTCAAACATCAATGTATTACTAAATTATTCCTGCTGCAATAAATCATTGTTTTTCCCACTTAAGAGACATTCTCCATCCTTCTTTACTTCAGAGTATTCATCTTCTGAAAGATACTCTTCCATAGTATTGATAGCTTCAAAAGACTGCTCATCCTCTACAAAACCTTCCTTTGTTAGTGACCAATCATCAAATGTCCTTTCTCACTTTGCTAAATCTTTAGCATAGACTTCTTCTTTCTTAAGATCTTTCAATAGATGTCCTTCTTCTTCAATCCATTTTTCCTTGCTATACCTCTGTAACCCTTCTTCCAGAGCTATCCTTGTCTCATCATTTGCATTAATATTCTCCTGCATTTGTTCTTCATCAATAACATTAATCAAATTCATTAGATTACCTCTCTAAGACAATATTCCTTCATTCTTCATTAAAATAAGATCCTGATCTTCCATCTCTATGAAAACTTTAAATGACTGTCTTCTCTCATTAAGTAACTCATCCATTGACTCTTCCTACTGTAACCAATCAAATTCTTCATCTTCTGATAAATTTTATTTGTCACCCTTTACTTCAAGATCTTCATCCATTCTAAAGACATCTTTACAAAGTTGCTTTTCTCCTACAATACCTGCAATCATACAAAAATTATCAGTTTTAAAAACAAAAGACCTTGTGATCTCACTTGATGCTTCACTCATCATATCCCCTTGTTGTTCTAAATTCCCACAATAATTCATAAGATCTTCCACAGATCTCCAGTCTTCATCTTTACCTAGAACTTCACCATGTTTTGCTTCAGAAATGGAAACTTCCATTCCCAACTCAGCTTGTCTGAGTTCTTCCACTAGCCACTTCACTTGTTTTTGTTGTAGCCTTCTCTATAACTTAGACCACTTCAGTACCTTTTTCCTCAAGACCCAACCTTGTCTTTGGTTTTCCTCTAGTATCATCCTTAATACATTGAGTTGTTCTTTTAATTGTGCAATCTCCTTGTCACGCTCCTCTCAACTCATTCTCCTGCCATTTGCATTGGCATCCTCCTTCACTTTCCTTCTACCGTGGCCCTCCTCAGAACCTCTATTATCTCTGTTATGACTGTCAGTATTCATCTCCTCCTCTATCTTCATGATTTCCTCACTCACTTACTATGAGCTGCATTAAAGCCTTTGCAACAACAAGTCCTCCCTGCTACCACTTACCTCACCAAGCTTTCCTCTGTACTTGGTATTTTGGCAAGCACTTGGTTCTCTATTCTCTCAAACCTCTTTCAGCAATTCTCTCCACTCCTTCTAGGCTTCAACTCATATACACCTTTTAAGAATTCTTCAAGGTTCTACCACATTCTACTTTCATTCAGAAACTCTTACTAGCTTATTTCATCCCTTAGCAATTCTACCCACATCCTCTTGTGGAATTGCCTTATGATCTTCTTGTGTGCTGCAACCAAACCTCTGCAATAACAAGTCTCCTTCTTTCTACACATGCCTCACTAAGATTTTCTCCTCTGAGCCTAGTCTATTGGCATCTCTCTACGTCTCTCCTCTGGAACCAATTGACCACTCCTTGCTCTAGGTTGCTGCAGTCTTCTCACCTGCTACCTCCAAGGCCTCTGCATGATCTTGTTCTACCATTCACCTACACTTTGAATGGATTGTTCTCTATTTCAATTGCATCTACAAATTCAACTACACTTTATCTATGTGTGTCTATTGATTGTCAGATTTAAAATATGATCTCCTTTTGCCTGCATGCACACCTTCACAACATAACTATGTTCTAAGTTTTCTCAAAGAATTCTGACACACATAATCCTTGTTATGCTTTGATACAAAATGATGCCAACCTAAGCTGCATATACCCCAATGATGTAGCCTAAGCCACATATACCCACAATATTCAATTTAAGATTGCACGTCACACTATATGTGTCCCAAGATAAACACCAATATCAATGGTGAAAACCCAATCAAAGTTTAAGTATTTAAGTGGAAATATATTCAGTTCTCCCTTAATCCTTATAACTCAACCCTTCGATTGATTTTATAAACCACACATGTCAACCATACCATGTTGTTCAGACTTTGTTGAAACCCAAACTTAACCCATAATACATTAATCTTGCTTCTTTCTATTATAATTTCCATATAATAGAAATATTTCATAGCCACGCTTAAAAATTTACCTTTTTACCATTCCACAAACATTTTCACATATATCAATGCTATCCTTAGTGTGTTAAATCTCTGCTTTTGATCTCATTCCTCAATCTGATGATTATCACGTCACTCGATAATCAACTAACCTAGAGGATCTCTACCATTGATCTGCTCTGCCCAATCCAACGGTTGTTGCATCACCCGTTCACTAACCAGCTTGGCTGATCTCCACCGTTGGTCAATCCTACTTGATCCAATGGCTCTCGTGCAATCTCGCGTGGATACATGCATGACTAATATCAGGTTGAGACCATGTGAGAAAAGTGATTTTTTCTTTCCACTGTGTGCTATGTGTCAGCCGCTAAAGGTAATTGCGTAGAATTTAGAAAGACCACTCACCACTCACTCTCGTGCAATCTCGCGTGGATACATGCACGACTAATATCAGGTTGAGACCATGTGAGAAAAGTGATTTTTTCTTTCCACTGTGTGCTATGTGTCAGCCGCTAAAGGTAATTGCGTAGAATTTAGAAAGACCATTTAGAAAGACCACTTACCACCTTTAGGGTGCAAGAGAAACTACTTACCCCTTGCAAATACCACTCCATCCTTCTACTAACACGTGTTAATCTCCACCATTCATCTTCTTGAATTTATTTTGTGTGACTTAATGTTATCCATCTATCGCACATAATCTCGTTTGTTGATCTGATTGATCCAACGGTTCCTATGCACTACTGCGCTCTTTTGTTTCTTAATGTGTAATTGGCCATTCAACATTTTGCCTATGTATTTGTCTTCACCTCACAATCTTCACTTGTTCTGATTTCGATCTTCGCTTGCACATTTATGCTTCTTTCAGCTTCACTGTAACATTAAAGGCTTTCTCCAATACTCTCTGTGTGTAAAACCATAACACTCCTCTCTACACCTCTTCTCCGGTTCTACACACCTGCAACCTACATTACGTAGAATTAATCAAGTTCACATACAATTTATAATTCAAATACACATCACACAAACTCAAAATTGAGTCATCTGTATTAATAAACAACCATTTACACAGGAATTTCTTCCTTGGCCCGATTTTCAATATCAATGGCCTTTCCTTTCCTACCCGTAGACCTAAATTACTGACTCTCTAACTCTTTGACTAAATGGCTTACTCTATACCTCACTACTCTTCCTTTTAGCCTTAGATTTATGCAAAGGATTCTATTTAAACAATTCTGGTTCAGATCCTTAATCTCCTAAAGTAAATCCTGAATATCCTCTAAGTCCACTTTTAATTCTAGTAATCCCTAAGAATCCTCTCTAGTTCCATGAATCATGACACCACTTCCTAGTCTAAGACTTATAATTGATTTCCAATTCTCTTGTCGTCACTCATCATCACTCATGTTCTCCTACATTTGAGAGAATTTACAAATATCCTCACAATATCTAATTAATTCCTATTCTAATCACTCAAAACATTAATAATTACATACATAGGAATCCAACTTTCTTGAAAACACAAAACCCCTAAGTTAACTAGAACATCATGAAATTGTTGAGCTGTATTCTCCTGCATCACTCATACCACTCTTACTAATCCGAAGTTAGTTCCAATCAAATGGGAGTGTCTCATACCACTCTTACTGACCCGAACTTAGTTTTGATCAAAAGAGAGTGTCTCATAACACTCTTACCGACCTAGAGTTAGTTCCAATTGATCCCAAATCCATATCGGTCATCCTAGCATAGGGAGTATAGTAGTACATGATGCATCCATCGATAGTACTATGGTTGCTATCCTCATTTCCATACTCATTAGCCAAATGAGAGGTACTTCCCATGAGTCCCAGACTGCATGGTTAGGATGTCCCAGCAGGAGAAGGATGAACAACTCATTCTGCCTACATGTCTCTAGGGGAATCATAGGGAAAGGCTGAGCCACTGACCCTCTACATAAAAGACCAATGGGGGAGGCTGAAAAACTCACCCTATGGTTTCTCATCGCTCCAAGAAGTACCCCAAGCCCCCCCGTGCTGCCAGAGCTTAATGTCCATATTATAGAGGACCATCAGAAGAGGGTCTCACCACAACTCCAAGTTGTTCTTAGAAGGCTAAGAACTTGACCTTCCAAAGGGGATTTTTTAGAATATTAGAAACATTCTCATTAGTCCCAATGTGATGGAGCCTTATTCCTCCTTGATGTACCATATCCTAGATAAAGTGGTATTTGATATCTATATGCTTGGAGAAACCATGAAACATGGGATTCTCTGATAATCGGATCCCACTCTAGTTGTCGTAGAGGATCACGGTGGTATCTAAAACATGTCCACTCGACTCACTAAAGAGCTTCCTCAACCAAATAGCTTCACAGGAGGCCATACTAGCAGCTATGTATTTGACCTTAGTAGTTCTCAAGGAATCCGATTTTTGCTTCATGATCATCCATGATATCGAAACAGAACCCAAAGACAAACAACATCTAGAAGTTCTCTTGCAATCCACCACACTTCCATCCCATTCATCATTTGAATAACCATGTAGTCTCACATCTCTGGTAGTGTATCTCAGTCCATGAGTGATTGTGCCCTGAAGATATCTTAGAAGATTCATAACACCAATCCAATGTCTATGATCAGGCTCAACCATATATTGGCTCAATGTGTTAACTGCAAAACATATGTCTAGATGGAAGTTTACCAAGAACATCAATGCTCCTATGAGTTGATGATACTTAGAAGCATTTCCCAATTCAGGTCTGACAATACTACCACAAGACTTCTTAAAAATAAGTTCTATCAGTGTAGTCATAGGCTTACAGTCCACCATCCCAAATCTTTCCAATATATCCACAACATATTCTCCTCGAGATAGGAAAATTTCTCCTCGCTTTTGTGATACCTCGAATCCTAGGAGGTAGTGCATCAATCCTAGGTCCTTCATCCCAAATTCAGAAGTAAGGTATCTCTTACATTTGCGAATGAGAGGGTCTACACTTCCATTATCTCCATGCTTGATTTTGTAGAGCCACTTAGAGATGACAAAAAATATGTCCTGGGGTCTAGGGACCACATCCAAGACATCATTCTTCATCATTGATTTGTATTCTTCATTCATAGAATACTTCCATACTTGATGCTTCACGGCTTCTTCGAATGATGAAGGGTCATTTTGAATGATAGTGCTCATGGTGGTCAAATATCCTTGATACCTGTTTGGCTTCTTGCTTTCATGATAAGTCCCTCTTTGTGAAATGTGTCTATCGACATCTTTGATAGTCTCCCTAAGCCATGAGGGTATCCTATTAGAGGAGGATGTCTCATGAGGAGGAGTATCAATAGGATCCATAGGTTCATCAACATTAGGAATCATTTCATCTTATTTTTCACCTTGATTTCTAGTGTTGGCTTCTTTGTCCTTCCTTAGGATAAGAAGGTTTTTGATCTTGCTGAGGGCCATATTTTCATTAATGGTTACATCATGACTTATCTCAACTTCCATTTGACTAGCCAAATAAATTCTATAACCCTTAAAATTTTCACTATAGCCCACAAAGGTTCCTTTCTTCCCTGATGCACCCAATTTTCTTCTTTTCTCTTTTGGCACATGAAAATATATAGGACTTCCAGAAATTCTAAAATGAGAGACATCGAGTTTCTTACTAGTGAAAATTTGTTGAGGAGTCTTGGAGTCCAATTCTTTATGAGGGCATCATTTTTTAATATACATGGTGGTATTTGTAGCTTCAGCCCATAAGAACTTCCAAATCCCTTGATCATGAAGCATGGCATGGACAACTTCTACAATAGTGTGATTCCTCCTTTTAGCCAAACCATTTTAATCAACAGTGTATGGTGTTGTAGTCTCCCTCTTAATGCTAACTTCTCTACAATAATGATGGAATTCATTTGATTCATACTCAGTCCCATTATCAGCCCCCAATATCTTGATTTTCTTCTCGAATTGGTTTCTATCATGACTTTGAAGTTATAGAACCATGTGAACACTTTTTTCTTATTTTTCAAGAAGTAGATCTAGGTCTTGCGATAATAATCATATGTAAAGGTGAGATAATATAAGTATACTCCCAAAGAGCTTACAAGCATCATACCAGATATGTTGTACTGGATCAAATGCAATATATATATATATGTGTGTGTGTGTGTGTGTGTGTGTGTGTGTGTGTGTGTGTGTGTGTGTGTGTGTGTGT
>APFE030870801.1:39010-51071 GCA_000404065.3 Pinus taeda | reverse complement strand
GTGTGTGTGTGTGTGTGTGTGTGTGTGTGTGTGTGTGTGTGTGTGTGTGTTACTTCTATTACTTGAAGGGAATGGTCCCCTTGTAAGTTTTCCTATAGCACATCCTAGATATACACCTTCACGCTTTACTTGGAACTCAGGCATACCTGTCACCATTTATCTGACATCGGGAAGAGCCTTATAATTAAGATGGGAAAACCTCTAGTGCCATAATTTAAAATGTAGAGATGTGTCACAAGACATGGCTCCCAATGGACTTACTCCAACTTTATACAAAATGTCAACCCTGAACCCAAGGGTAAAAGCATTTTTAAAATTCCTTTTCCAAACATGTACCTTTCCATTTGTTGTCACTCATTGCATTATGGGTTTTAGTTGGTCAAGGTTTCCTAAGAGCATCAAAGTTTGAAGCCACCTTCTCAAACCACAGCAGCTCTAAGAGCTAAGTCATTCCCACTTCGTTGCATAGTGCATGGAAAGATATTTCCAACAGTATATAGAATTCCCAAAATGGACTTCTGCATCAGAAGATATGGCTTGTTGAAGATCAAGAGTTCTCTTGCCCTGAAATGAAGGACAAGAGCTTACTAGAGGGCCCCAAGCATAGAAAATTAAGCATATCAGTGATGGGTAGACCTTGCATATCGGGCAACCCATAGTCCCATAATCCCACACCTCGCATCATCGCAGTCCCACACATTGGCTTATTGAGCATATCAGCGGGCCCCAAGAGTTCATCGTCTTACCAGTCATATCAGCCATACCCCATAGCATGTAAATATCATAAATCGACAATCGACGGTGGGAAAACCTCGCATCCCATAGTCCCACATGGCCCCCTGCAATACCTGATGGGCATCCTTAAGGAATTGTGGGGGGGAATCACCGATGTAGTGTTAAATCACCAAGGAGGGTTGATTTCATTTAACAAAGGAATTCAAAGAAAAATCCAAGGGTAGGTGGATCCCCTTTCTCTCTCCTCCACATCGCAGAATACTATAAACCCCATGATCCCGTAGCATCTCAATCCCGCAGTGATATGACCCCACAATATCATAGTGTCACAATCCCATAATCCCACATCCCTCAGTCCCGCATGGCCCCCTGCAATACCTAATGGGCCATCCTTAAGGAATTTCTGGGAAATCATTACGATATTGTTAAAACACTGGGGAGGAAGAGGCAAATTTCCAATAAAAAATCTCTAAAAAGCCAAGGGAAGGCAGACCCCATTTCTCTCTCCTCCAAGAGGCCATGTGGCAGACTACCCATAGTCAGGAAATCTCGTAGTCACGTAGTCCCGAAAAATCATACAACATCGTCGATTTGCAATCCAGTGTAAAAGCACTAGAGGAGGCCAAAGAAGATTAACAAAGGAAATGCATGGAAGAACCAAGGCCAAATGAACCCTTTCTCTCTCCTCCACATGGTAGTATGGACGGTGACACAGGAAGTACGGAGGACACATGTCACTTAGTTTTGGCATTTTAGGTGTCCTATGGTGGCATTTCTGGGTGACAAGTATCACCACTCATAGGGTGACACATGGCAGTAATGATGTCAACCCCCACAAATCGGAGATTGGTGATCACATAGGTTAAAGCACTCCTACACCAAAGTCTCCAGGCTTGTGATTTCGATATGCATGGAATCCTCCCAGATGTGATATTTCATTTAATAGATCTCATGAGGACTTTGTATCCAAACTATCGGCCTATGATGTAAAAAGATGTAAGGTCCCTCCCTCTCCCGTATTGTGATTATGATATTGTTGGTGGGCCGAAACCCACAGATCGGTGATCACAGGCATCACTAGGTGTTATCAAAGGCAAGTGCGGGATATCATTAGGATGGTGGATATTGCCAAAATGTGGGATTTTGTGTTACAAACGAAAAATGCCCCTGGACTGTTATGAAACCAGCTCACAAAAATATAGAAAATATGGATCAACGACTTGAAAAACAACCTCTTTGAGGGGGAAACCTCCTTTACATTACACAAATAAACAATTATTGGATTATATAAATGAAAAGACCTCCTTTCTATATATAGGAGTCCAAGGGGTCCCAATACAACTAGAGCCTACATAAAAATAATATTGTAGGGGCACAACAATAATAATAGTGGTATTCTATGGGGCATAATAATAAGAACATGGGGACTATATGAGTACAATAATAAAATAAGGGGTTACACTAATAGTATAGGGACCTAACATGCTCCTCTCCTCCAAAAAGTGTTGTCCACAATGATTACATAGTTCTAGATGCTTCTATATAAAATTATGATCCTCCCATGTGGAATCTTCAACAAGTGAGTTTTCCACTTGATGAGATACTTTGAAATTGATCGATTTTGTAGCTGTCAATTTCTTGTTTCTGTGACTGCTTCAAGTTTCAATATGATTTTTCCTTCTTTTTCAAGTTTTGGAAATATTGTTTGAAATAGGATCTTCTTACCTATAACCTTCTTTAAGCATGAAACATGGAAAACTAGGTGCACTTGGGAAGATGCAGGAAGCTTCAATTTGTATGCCATAGTACCTATCTTTTGCAACACCTTTTACGGACCATAATACTTTGGTGATAATTTATTATCCTTCTTAGTTTTCTTGTGGGACATTTGTTCATATGGTTTTAGCCTTAGGAATACCCAGTCACCTATGCTAAAACTTCTTTCGATGCGATGTTGATATGCATGTTGTTTCATTCTATTCTGCACCAAAGTGAAGTTATCCTTTAAGAGTTTGAGAACTTGTTGTTGATGCTCAATGTTATCTTACACTGCTTGAACCTTAGAATTTTCTTTTAAATATGATCTGATGGACCGTGCATGATATCCATAAGGTGCCATAAATGGGGTCATTTTTGTTGTAGCACAGAAGGAAGTGTTATACCACCATTCAACCAGAGGAAACCACTTGAACCATTGTGTTTGTTTACGAGATATAAAAAAATGAAGATGTCCTTCCAAACAATTGTTCACTATCTTAGTTTTCCCATCAAATTGAGGATGATAAGATGAGATATGAGCTAAATGAGTACCCAGAGAAGAAAATAATTTTGTCCAAAAATTTCAAGTGAAAATAGGATCTTAGTCACTTACAATAATATTTGGGTTTCCATGTAGCTTTTGAATTATTTCCATAATGAAAGGCATGACCAAAAATTCATAATGACCCTCATGAGTTCTAAATGTTGTTTTTGGAATGTCTTCAGTCTTCATTTTGATTTGATGATATCTTGAATGAAGATCCAACTTGGTAAAGTAAATTGCTCAATGTAATTCATCCAATAATTCATCAACAACAGTAATGGGAAATTTATCTTTAATAGTAATATTTTTGAGCTACCAATAATTCATACACATGCACCATGATCCATCCTTCTTGTGTACCAATACCACTGGATCAGAGAAAGAACTTTGAATAGTTTGAATTATACCAACCTCTAGCATTTCTAAAACCATAAGTTGAATTTCACTCTTTTGGGCCTATGGATATCTATAAGGCCTAATGTTTGGGGGAACACTTCCTGGAATCAAATGAATGGCATGATCATGATCATGAATAGGTGAGAGGCCTTTTGGAGTCTCAAATACCTTGGAATGGTTGTCCAAAACATTTTTGATGTCTGAAGAAATAGATGATTTCATTGTGGGAACATCTAGTGAACATAATTGTGCAGTTACACCCCATTATTCTTTCTTTATAATATTTGTCATGTTGTTAGAGCTAATTATCTTTCCCAGTTTCCCTACGATACCCCTTAATTCAACTTCCTTTCCTTCCAAAAAAAAATTCAAGAACAGTTTTTGAAAATTAAAATATATCGTACCCAAATATTGTAGCCATTGGACTCCTAGTACAACATCTGCACAACCCATTGAAACGAAAAGAATTGGACTATTCAAGACATTCTCCCATGGATAGCTTGATATTATGGCACTTTCTAGAGCAATTTTTGGTTCCTTCATCTGCAACCATTACTTGACACTCTGATGGTGGATACAGGAAGCAATTCAATTCGTTGGCTATCTTACAATGAATGAAATTATGGGTACTACCTGAATCAATCAACACTACTACCTTTTTCTTCTCGATATACCCCTCTATATTGAGAGTTTGAGGAGTCATAACTCCTATCAATGCATTACAATATATGGTTAGATTCATTTATTCTCTCTGGGATTGGTTCCTGGTGTATATCCTCTTCTTTTGACATTTCTTGTTCCTTTTCGTGCCCCTCTTCCCCATCTATGTAAATTAATTTCTTCTCAGCACACTTATGACCTTTACTATATTTTCTATCACAATTGTAACAAAGCCCTTTTGCTATTTTTTCTTACAATTGTTGTTGTGTCAAATTTGTAGGTGGTGAAAGGATAGGAGAAACAACATGTCCATCTTTATAGTTATGAGTGGTAGGCTTCCTTGTTGCCATAATTTTTCATTCAATTTTTATTTCCAACCTGCATTCCTTCTCCAATCAATCAGGTTCCCAAATGCGAACCTCATGTTGGATGTTATCATTTAAAGTTCCTATGAAGAATTAAATCCTATGCTTCTCTGGAATACCATTTACCCTTATATTCAATTTTTGGATGTCTTCAATGTGCTCTGCCATTGAACCCTTTTGTTTGAGATTTATCAATTTTCATCTTCACCATCAAAATTGACCACGTGATAAGTTGTTTACGAGAACAAATCCCTCTATACCATACAAACTAATTCGGTTCTAAATATAAATATGCAATATGTACCTTTTGTGGTGGTTGCACTTCATGTAGATCAAAATATTGCTCCATCTATAGTATCCAAGTTATTGGATCCTTGCCATAAAATTTTCTCATATCTATATTTGGAATATGAGGGGTCTTCAATCCAATGTTAGAGTCTATCAAATCATGATTAACATTTCTTTTGTTCTCATCATGAGTTTCCTTTACTACACTTTCACCATTAGTAAGCATTTTTTGTAGCAACTTTGTCAAATATGTCTTCAAAACTTCCATGTTGCCTTTAAGTTTTTCTTCTATACCATCCATCTTAGCTTCCACATCATTCATCTTAGCTTCCATGCCTTTCTTTAAACTATCCATCTTAGCTTCTCTAACTTTTTGTCAGAGTGAATTTGGTTGCACTTGGTCTCATAATTTTGATATATCATGTTGCATTTCTTCCTCTTCTTCATAAGTCATGCTAGAGATTTCAGGTTTCTTGCTAGGTGTTTCCATTTTCTTTCTTTGGGGAATCAATTAATGATAATAATTCTTCACTATGCCCTTTTAATTTCTTCAAACTAATTTTTCAACCAAACTTATGCAAAATTTTAAAAACACTACACACATTTTTTGACCTTGTAGGAACTCGATATTGAATCTATTTTATCTATGTAATTTCAGACCTCCAAGATTTGAAATTGCATCTTGCACTGTTCCTTTGAGTCTTCTTTCCAACCCTGCAAGTATGATCAAGATTGGATTCTCCAAGGAAGAGTTATGCCAAATCTCCCACGATGACCTGAATATAGACTGGTGCAGTAGAGCTAACTTGTACGAAGTTCCACATGTCACCGTTTCAACCTTAGGATCTAAAACTGATGGAAAAAACACTACATGTTTCCCTCTTTCTATAAATTTTTACAAAATTTAAATCTGAGGCACAAAGAGAATGTTATGACGATTTTCCCTCGATCACCTGTTTGGGATGTAATTTGAGAGCTTGCAAAAACCCTAAATATCTTTGACCATATCTCCAAAAGTATAGTGACACAAGATCTGAACTTGATGCCCACGATTCATCATGATTTTGTCTCAAATGGGTTTTCATTTCAAAGTCTAAACCTTTGTAAAAAAAACATTATAGCGAAACTTCCACGATGACCTATTTGCAATGGAACTTTAAAGCTTGCAAAAACTCTAACTTCCTCATATCATATCTCTAAAAATATAGCGAGACAAGATCTGTTTGGAGTAGAGAAACCCTAGAATCCAAAGCTCTGAAACCAGCTCACAAAAATATAGAAAATATAGATCAGCAACTTCAAAATTAGCCTCTTCAAGGGTGCAAACTCCTTTACATTACACAAATGAACAATTCTTGGATGATACAAATGACAAGACCTCCTTTCTATATATAGGATTCTATGTGGTCCCAATAAAATTAGAGCCTACATAACAATAATATTGTAGGGGCACACCAATAATAATAGTGGGCTTCTAGGGTGCACAATAATAACAACATGGAGACTATATTAGTATAATAATACAATAAGGGGGCTGCACTAATAACAATAAGGGGTTACTAGTAGTATAGGGACCTAAAACAGACACAGGTCTAAAGTTATTAGTGCCCGAAGGGCTAAGCCCTTGGTCCCAGCCCTTGGTCGTATGAGGAAACATATAAAAGGGGTTGTAATAAAGGGGCAAGGGGGAAATCAAATAAGCATTTGTTTCACCTGTTTCAGAGAAAAGAAGCCCGCACCTGAGAGTATTCTCTATTACATTGTAATACGCAACCCTAGGCCAGATCAGGGCGCCAGTTTTGTTTAGTAGGAATCTAAAGGCAGAAATGACAAGGTTGGCACCAAAAGGAACTGTAACACTACATACAGAAGACTGAGCATTCAAAACAAGGTAGATATGCACACCGATTGTATTCCGTGGGAATTTAAAGGTAAAAATGATAGGGTCGGTGCCAAAAGAAGCTGTAGCAGTAAATCAAGAAGAGGAAGGATCCAACACCAAATATGGGTAGACTCAGAAATGGCTCTTTGTGACTCACTTCCAAGGTTCGTGCTGAAGGCACTAAAGGCAGAAATGACAAGAGTTAGCTGAGTAACATAGGAGACCATACAGTGAACTAGACGCATCCTAAAGCCAAAGTAATTACAGGGAAGGGTGGGAAGATATTGCATTAATGTTTCATTTGTCTTATCATCTTGTGACGTGCTTTCCTATATGAGGCAATTATTGTTTTTGTGATCTTTCTTAGACACAAAGCCTTCCCTGGCTGAGACGTAAATCTGATCTAATCGTTGAGACTTGGCCTAGGGATATTTTGTATTGTATCATGATTGATAATGCACCCCCTCTTCTTATAAATAGCGGGTAGCAACACTGAATAAAGGTTCGGAAATCTACAAAGAAAGGGTGATATTGTTGTGAGACTATATCACCTAGTTACATAGATCTTACAGAATATCAAAGGAGTAGTGGTGATTACCCCTTTTAAGTATTGCAGTGTGTTATTTCATGTTTTCATCCATTTTGTCTATTTTGTTCTCTAAATTCATGCAACAATAGATGCTAAAATATTTCATACTTTCCTACAAATTCATTTGCATTGAGCTTTTAATGCACATGCTAGTTGGATGGGTTGAAATTATATCTTTAAACTGCACTACATGAACCACAACATCCAATTTATTTTATGTCAATTATATCTACCTATAACTCAGATAATTATAAAAAGTATCTTGGTTTCAGGCTCTATGTTTTTAATATAGAATTCCTTGTGCTTTGAGCTCTAGACTTTGAGTTATCCCTTCTCTTTGTCTTCTCTCATTTATTCTACAAAGATGATTAAACTGTAAGCCTTCGAAGTGCTCGACTCTACTATTTTGTGTTATATTTATGGGAACTGTGTATGTGTAGAAATATTGAAATACCTTACTTGTATCTTTGGATGAAAGAGTGAATTATTGACTTATATATATATATATGTGTGTGTGTGTGTGTGTGTGTGTGTGTGTGTGTGTTTTGAACATGGGTGATGTCTCCTCCTGCTTTAGAATCATTTGAGACACACCAATCTAGATGTACCCAAGAACTGGTCTTGTAAGCAATCTAAGGTTGTCTCTGGGAGAAACAACACCTTTTGGTGTTGTTTCCAAGGAACATATGAAGGATTTTTCCCCTAGGATAAGAAAATTTGAGAACCCTTTGTATAGGTGAGTGAAGTATGTTCTGATTACATTCACATCACTTTGGTGACTCCACACCCCCCTCATTATCATTCATCAACCTAGCTTTTAAAAGCCCTCATACTCACTCAAACACCTCTTAGCAGAATGCCCCATTTGTATTTGACCCTGAAAATTTATTTTTCAAGAAAGTGTTGAAAGAGAAAATCCCCCTGACTATGCTACCATCTCACCATCCTTTGCATCTTCCTCCTCTAGTTCTCAGCCCATTGTTTCTCATTATTCAAGATTGGCTCCTAAGATCCTGACATACTGTGCTTCCCCTCCAAACACTATGTTCTTGACCCGAGTTCCTTAAGAAAATTTTAATCCCCCTCCACTCATTCATAAGTCTCTTCGAGGATTTTTTCTAAATAAGTATGCACCTCTTGATTTACCTGAGCCCCTAAGTGCTATGCCCCAGGACTACTTATATTTTCTACCTAGGTTTAATGGGGAAGATGAAAATTCTACTCAGAAATACATTTAAGCCTCCTGTTCTTTTGTTGAGAACCTGAATGTAGAACAACTAGATGTGGTCTTGAGACCTTTTGTATAGTCCCTTGATGAAGAACCTAGAAAATAGTTTAAAGCCCTACCAAATGCCTCCATCACCACTTGGGAGGAACTTGAAACCTCCTTCACATAAAAGTGGAGCGAGAAGAGAAATCATGTGTACCTGTTTATAGAGTTCAATGCCATCAGGAAGAAGCCAAAGGAGGATATCCTAGAATTTAATAAGAGGTTCAATAAGCAGCATAACAACTTTCCTACTAAGATAAAGCCTCCTCTAGTTGTTGCTCATGTAGCTTACTTGGGAGCCTTTGAATTTGACTTTGGTTTTACTTTAAGAGAAAGGAAGTATCCCACTTTAAATCAACCTCAAGTCGATGCTTTTGAAGTAGAAGAAAATTTTTCCTCAATAAGGAAGTCAAGTGGAAAGCATGAAATCACTAGGAATATAAGAGGTAAAGAAGAATCTTCCACCTCCAGTCAAACAAGAGAATCACCAAACCCGATGTTGGAGGAGATGGAAAAAATCATCAGGAGTTTGTCACATAAGGTTGGAAAGATCTAAATTGAGAACAAGAGTCTCTCCAAACAGAATGCTCAAGGCAAAAATCTGGGATATAACCCACAGTATAGAAGGCCTCCATTACAAATGCTACCAAGGGAAAGAAAGGAACATCGAGATCAAATCCCTCATCCTCTATATTTAGAAGATGATCCTGATGAACAATGGTCAGATACACAAGAGATGCAGGGAAACTTATATTCTACTTTCTCTGAAGAAGAACATGGAAATATGCCTCACCAGGAGGCCAATCATGATAGAGAAACAAAATCAGAGGAGGAAGATGTAGATTATTATTGAAAATAATTTTCACATTTCATGCAAGCACAACTACAACAAAGGTATGATCTAAGATATTCAAGAAAGAGATCAAGGGATCTAGATCAAGAAGAAGCAATTGCTTTCCAATCCATTCCCTCAGTCCCAGATGAAGGGAAAGGTAAGATAAATCCTAACCTTACTAGGGTAAAATTCCCCTTAAATAAGGAAAGAAATAGCTCAGAGGGGCAAGCAGCAAATGAGGCACTTGTTCTACAGAAAAGTACTAATGGTAGTGAAGGAGAAATAGAGCCAAGAGGTATAGAAAATACCCAATCTACATTCAACCTTCAAGAGGAGGTTGAAAGGTAAAGATTTATGTTCCACTGACCAAGATTCTAAATTAACCTACCTATAAAGCTTAGGTATCTCAATTCATGCATCCATCAGTCTCATCACCCACCCATGATTCTCTAAATCTTTAAGAAGAGAGGCCAATGGTGGTCTTTGGGCCACATGTGAAATAACTTGATCCTTCTATTTCACCTTTCTATGTGACTCTGGGAACCCATGACCTTCTTTTTCATAATTTCACGTTGGACTCCAAAGCCTCCCACAACCTCATGCGATTGGAAATAATGGAATAGCTTGGCTTGCGGACTAGGCACTACAAGGACCTATACTCCTTTGACTCCAAGAGGGTCAAATGTTTGTGAATGATAAGGGATTTGGTGGTGAACCTAGATCAGATCCTGCTGAAGAGTGTGGTAATAGACATAGTAGTGGTAGATATACTGTTATATACCTAGGGGGGGTAATATGGGGTACCGAGGGAGGTACCCAAGGTAATAATGTAATAATGGGATGGGCCATAGTAATAAATAAGGTGGTTAACCCATGTCATGTAAGGGACACAAGTAGTTAATAATAATGTAATGGGCCCATGGTATTAGTTGATGGTATGAGGGAACCATGGTAATGACCCATGGTATTGTATGTATGAGGCCTATATAGAGGCTACAGACTCCACATGAAGAGAAGTATTCTTGTATGAACAAGCATATGGCTTGTGGAGTATTCTCCTTCCTTAAGGAGTGATTGTATGGTGTTGCCCTACCTTAAGGGTTTGATAATAAAGAAGAATTTCTATCTTATTTCTTGGGTTATTTGCATAATCTTATAGTTTCATATCATATCTATAATATTTTTGGGTTAGATATACAACAAGTGGTATCAGAGCACTTTCTTGGGCACAAAAAAGGAGAATTTTTTTCCATTTTTGCAGGGTTTCAAGGGCGGCGAGTTTGCAGATCAGATCTGTAAGTTTTGGTTCAAGATATGCAAAATCTGATTGCAGATATGTATTCTTTGTGAAAAAATAGCCGATTTCAAAAAAAAAATCGGTCAAATCGGAGTCCAGATGAAGGAGATATCGCTGATTTAAAAATCAGTAGGGTTGCAGATAATTTTTCGGGGCAGCGAGTTTGCGGCCCAGATCTAGAAGTCCTGGTGCCAGATATGCAAGATATAATTGTAGATCTGGAATCTTTGTAAGAAAACACATGATTTCAAAAAACAAATCAGTCGAATTGGAGTCCGGATGAGGGAGATATTGTTGATTTAAAATAAGCTCTTTTAGCAGAAATTTTGGGTGACGCCGGGAGAGTAGCAGCGCAGATCTGAAATTCCAGTGTGTGAATCAGGATTTCTATCACATGGGCAGATGCAGAATGGTGGTTCCATTTCTAAAAATAGGTTATAATAGGGATTCTGAGCAATATTGATGGATCTGTGACCATTTCAATTTTTCGCCAATATTTTTGTGATGGCGGGCCTAGATCGCCTTGAACAGGAAGACTCTTTTTTGGGTCGTCTTTGTAAGCTCCAACAGACGGGTACAGTGGAGGAATATATTAACGATTTTAAAGCCTTAGCCTTTCACACTAGGGGTCTCACAGATGCATTTTTCAAGGAATGTTTTATCGACGGTCTTAAAGAAACCATCAAAGCTCAAGTTCTACTTCAACACCCTTCCACATGGACGGAGGCTTGCCAGTTAGCTCGTCAGGTCACATTGCCTAGCAAAGATTTTATTTTTATAGAAAAGAAGGAAACTATGGAAGATAAAGGGTTATTTCCTACTGGTACATCCTTATTGCAGGTGCATGGATTGATTCAAAAAGAGAAGATCATTGTTTCTATCAATCCTAGTTGTAAACATAATTTTATCAGTGTTAATTTGGTAAAAAAATTGCAAGTCCCAGCAAAACAAATTGAAAATACACGAGTTGATAATGAAGATGTTCAAGTGTACAAGGATTTGAAGATTTATATGGATAAATATGTGTTGCATGGTGATTTTTATGCTTCAAAAATGGATAATATGGATATTGTTTTGGGATATCCTTGGATGGAATCCATGGGTACTATCAATATTAATGTGCAGAAGAAATTCCTCAAGCTATGGTATAAAAAGAAGAAAATTACATTACAAGATATTTCCATCCATAAACAGGTAGAGCACATGGAGGCTGAAGCAGAAAATGTTCAAGTGACTGATATATCAGATGATGAGCCCTTGATAATCGACAACCAAACACAAACAGAGGCTGCAGAAGAAAATACTACAGGTGATGATACATCAGAGGGAGGGCTCAGTGGTTGAAGTCATATTGAAAAAGAAGACACCACAACAGGCACCACAGCAGGGTGAAGTCAAGCAGAAGACACCGTGGGTTAAAACTTCAACATATCATCACCCAC
>APFE030870801.1:20421-38507 GCA_000404065.3 Pinus taeda | reverse complement strand
GGGGTAATATGGGGTACCGAGGGAGGTACCCCAGGTAATAATGTAATAATGGGATGGGCCATAGTAATAAATAAGGTGGTTAACCCATGTCATGTAAGGGACCACAAGTAGTTAATAATAATGTAAGGGCCCCATGGTATTAGTTGATGGTATGAGGAAACCATGGTAATGATGCATGGTATTGTATGTATGAGGCCTATATAGAGGCTAGAGACTCCACATGGAGAGATATGAAGAGAAGTATTCTTGTATGAAAAAGCATATGGCTTGTGGAGTATTCCTTCCTTAAGGAGTGATTGTATGGTGTTGCCCTACCTTAAGGGTTTGATAATAAAGAAGCATTTCTATCTTATTTCTTAGGTTATTTGCATAATCCTATATTTTCATATCAGATCTATAATATTCTTGGGTTAGATATACAACATATACTCCCTCATTTTGGCATGCTGCTATCTAGATCTTGGGGTTCCAAGGTGGGGGACTTTATTAAGTTGGATCTAACTAATGCCATCATTCCCAGCTTTGGAGAAGAACAAAGGATGCTATATAGAGAATCCATGTTTGTAAAAATCGTGACCTCAACTAAAGGCTCAAAAAACTCCCTAGTGTATGGAAAAGAAACTAACCACTGTTGTCTACTCCTAGAGGAAAATGAGTCTATCTTAGAATAAACATCTGTCCACCTAACATGGCAGTGAGAACATTAGCATGCAAGTCAAAGAAAAGTATGAAAATTATATTTTTTTGGAGCTAATTCAAGAGAGGGGAATGGGGTAGGAGTATTGATGGTATCTCCTAAGGGTCGCTTGATACCTCTCTCATTCAAGTTGGATTTTGAAGCAACTAACAACATGGTGGAGTATGAAGCACTACTCCTTTAGTTACAGACTACAAAAAATATGAATATTGAATGCATAATAATGTACGGAGACTCTAAGCTGATCATAAGACAAATAAGAAATCAATGCCATTCCAAACACCATATACTGAGGACCTACCGCAATGGAGTGTTGGATTTAATTGAAACTTCTTCCTGGGTTTTAATATCTAATTTCTATTGAGAGAAGGAAATAGAATGATTGACTCCTTTGTTGTAGCTACAAGCACTTTCAAGCCCCCTCAGAATCCTCTCCTCAGATATGAGGTGGAATTCAGGTGTAGACCCTCCATACCTGATAACATCAAGCACTGGTAGGTGTTCGAAGATGACGAGCAAGTGAAATGATTGATAGAAGTTGTTTGGGAGTTTTCTAACTCCACCACTGATCAAGAAGAAGAAGAAGAAGCAAATCAATAAGCCACTTCATGGAAAGACGTAGTGGCTGGGCAAAATAATTTGCAACCGAAAGGGAGCACTAGCCCTCACAGACTAGTCCCACTAGAAATGATTTTTTATAAAGACGACATAGCCACCAAACAAATGGCTCCTGAGATGGATGATCAAGTACAAGATTACAACATTGGATTAGAGGAGGAGCCCCAGATGATCCAGCTCTCAAAAGGAATCCCCTTGCATTACAATTAGAGGTATTTAGATCTTTTAAAAATCTACGAATATGTGTTTTCTTGGTCTTATGATGATTTGAAAATGTTTGTTACTAACATCATACAACATAAGATTCCCTTGAAAAGGGGAATGAAACCCTACAAGAAAAATTTTAGACAGATAAATCCACTCTTACTCCACTCCATTGAAAGGGAGGTAAGGAAGCTTCTCCAAACAAAGATCATAGTACCTTTAAGATACTTTAAGTGGGTAGTGAATTTGGTCCCATTCTGAAAAAAGAATGGAGAGATAAGGCTATTTGTAGGCTTCTAGAATTTAAATAGGGCATCTTTGAAAGACTACTACCCTCTACCCAAGATGGATAATATATTGCAGAAGATGGTTGGTTCAGCCAAAATGTCCATGACAGATGGGTTCTCTGGATACAATCAAGTGGTAGTTCATCCCCAGGATCAAGAAAAGAAAACTTTCACCACCCCGTGGGGAACATTCATGTATGCTTGCATGCCTTTTGGGCTAATAAATGTAGGGGCCACATTTGAGAGAGCCATGGACATAACTTTGGTTGGGGGGCAAGAAAAATTTGTGGTGGTCTACTTGGATGAAATCACAGTCTTTTCCAATACTAAAGAGGAACACATCCTCCACTTAAAACTCAAGTTTGAGAAGTGCAGAAGATACGGCCTCTCCCTAAATCCTAAGAAATCTTAATTTGCCCTAAGTGAGGGAAAGTTATTAGGACATATAGTAGCACAGGACGACGTGAAGATCAATCCTAAATGAGTTGAAGTTGTTAGCTACATTCCTCTGCCCAAGACTAAGAAAGAAGTCCAAGCCTTCTTCGGGAGAATAAATTTATTCAGGTGATTTATACCTAACTATGCAGAGATAGTCAAGGGTATTATAGACATGCTCAAGAAGGGAAATGAAGTCAAGTGGAGCCCTCTCCCCCATGATTATTTTAGTAGAACCAAGGAACTTTGGATGAAGCCCTAGTGTTAGCCAGCCCCAACTATTTAGTGCCTTTTACATCTTTTATTTTGCTTCTCCACATACCATCACCAAGTGCTTCTACAGAAAAATAAAGCGGGTTATGAGAAGCCCATCGCCTTCTTCTTAACAAGTCCTCAGGCACACTGAGATAAAATATAATATATTGGATAAACGATCCTATGAATTGGTAAAGTCTCAGGAGAAATTGTGCACGTATATGCTGCAATAAAAAATCACAGCATTTGTCCCAATGATAGTAGTCAAGGACATCCTCATGCAAGGAGACAACAAAGGAAAGAGGGGCAGGTGGGTAGCGAAAATACAAGAATAAGAGCTAGAAATAAAGCCTACCAAGCTCATTGAAGGCCAGGGACTTGCCAAGGTTTTATCTGAATCCAACTACCAAGAACTATGGATAAACCTGATCACAGAGGAAGGCATACCAAAGGATCATCAGAGCAATATTAAAATATCTGAGCATAAAATCTATGCCAAATACGAGCGATCACCTTGGTATAAGAACATCGTTCATTACTTCTTATTCCTAAGGTTCCTGTTGGGGCTGGATACATCCAAATACTGAAGCCTTAGATTACAAACGCAGAAATATATCATACCCAATGGCTTACTCTATTAGAAAGACCTTGTGGGGGTATTGTTTCTATGTTTGGTGGAAGGAGAGACCCATAAAGTGATTGGGGAGTTTCATGAAGGATTCTGTGGAGGGAATTACAAGTAGAAGACAATGGCACACAAAATCCTCAAGGTTGGATTCTACTAGCCTACATTGTTTGGGGATGTTCATTCCAAAGTCAAGGTGTGCCAAAAATGCCAAGTGTTTGCTAAAAGACAAAAGTTTTCTCCTCTCCCCATGATTCTTGTGCATATGGAGGAGCCTTTTAGATAATGGGGATTAGACTTCATAGGGGAGATAAACCCACCATCTAGTGGCCATCACAAATGGATATTAACAACCACTGACTATTTCACCAAGTGGGTAGAGGTCATCACAGCTAGAAATGCTACAGACTCAGTGGTGAAAAAATTCATGGAGGAGAACATATTATCCCGCTTTGCTTCTCCTTTCAAAATAATCACTCTTAATGCTTAGGTATTCAAATCTACCAAGTTCACCAGCTTCTTCCATAAATATAATATCACCATTGGGCACTCCACTACATACTATCCTTAATGAAATGGCTTGGCTAAGTCCTCAATCAAATATGTGGTGAGGGTGATGAAGAAGACCATTATTGAAAATAAAAGAAACTGGGACTCTAAACGAAAGTTTTCTCTATGGTCCAATTGAGTAATGCCTAAACAATCCACTGGGAAATCATCTTTCAAGCTAGTGTATTGCAAGGTTGTTGTCTTCCCAGTACAACTAGCAATGCCAGTAGCAAGGTTGCTACAAGTAGTTGAGGAAGAGATAAGTGCCTTGACAAGAAGGATAAATCAACTGGTTGAGATTTAGGAAAATAGAGAACGGGTGGATGCCAAACTATCTAATTACCAATAAAAGATGAAATCTTTGTTTGGCAAGAAGACTAAGGACAAACCTCCTCAGCTAGGAGGTTAAGTTCTTAGGTGGGATGTCTGATGGGAGGACATAGGAAAACATGGAAAATTCGATCCACTATGGTTTAGCCCCTTTAGGATTGTAGAAAGGAGAGGGAACAACATAGATCTGCTTGAAAGCTTAGATGGTGAATTGTTGAAACTGCCAGTAAATGGTCAGTTCCTCAAATTTTATTTTCAAGATTAGAAGTACATATCTTACACTCATTATAAATATCCAGTGCGTGTATTGTAATTTTTATTTGAATTTTCATTTTATGTAAAAATTTCTACTTTGATGAAAGTTATATTTTGATTAGAAGTGACTCCATGCCCAAAGGAGTAGTTCATATTGTGCAAGTTCTCAGCACCTTGTCAGCAAAGGCACTCGCCCCAGTTGGAGCCAATGTTGTCACTCACTTCATTATGGGTTTCTATTCATCAAAGTTGCCAAAGCGAAGTGAAATTTTAAGACGCCTTCCCAAGCAATAGAATCTCTTAGAGCAAAGTCAGTCCTACTCTATTGCATAATTCACATAACACACTTTCCAACGGTGTATAGAAGTCCCAAATTGAACTTCTGGATCAGAAGATATGGCCTGTTGAAGATCAAGAGTTTTGTTTCCCTAAAATGAAGGAAAAGAGCTTATCAGAGGGCCCCAGGCACAAAAAGTCAAGCATATCAGTGGTGGGTAGACCCTGCATATTGGGCACTCCACAGTCTTGCAATCCAACACCCCACATCATCGCAGTCTTGCACATTGTCTTATTGGGCATATCGGTGAGCCCCGAGAGTTCATATGCTTATCGGTCATATCAGTGATATCCTACATCTTTAAAATCTCACAAATCAGTGATCAACAGTGGGAAAACCCTGCAACCTATAGCCCCATAGTCCTGCATGGCCCCTTTTAGTATATGATGGGCCATCCTTAAGGGATTGTGGGGGAAAAGCATCGATGTAGTGTTAAATCTTCAGGGAGGGGCAATTTCATTTAGAAAAGGAATTCAAATAAAAAACCAAGGGTAGGCGAACCCCCTTTCTCTCTCCTCTAAGTGGTAGAATATGATAAATCTCATGATCTCGCAACGCCATGACCCTGCAATCTAGTAGAGCCATGACCCCAGAGTCCCACAATGCCACAACCCTTCAGTCTTAAATCTCATAGTCTCGCATGCCCCCCCACAATACCCAATGGGCCATTCTTAAGGAATTGTAGGGGAAAACATGATGATATTTTTAAAACATAAGGAGGGTAGAGGCCAATTTACACTGAAAATCATTGAAAAAGCCAAGGGCAGGTGGACCCCCTCACTCTCTCCTCTAGGGATCCACGTGGTAGACTACCCACAGTCTTGCAATAATGCAACATCACGTGATATTGTTGATTTGAAATCTAATGTAAACACATTGGGGGAGGTCATAAAATATTAACAAAGGAAATGTATGGAAAAACCAAGGTCGGGCGAACCCTTTCTGTCTCCTCCATGTGGCAGTACAAAAGGTGACGCGACAAGTATAGAGGACACATGCCACTCAGTTTCGGCATTTTCAAGGGTCCTACAGGGGCATTTCCAGGTGACAAGTGTCACCACTCATAGGGTGACATGTGGCAGTAATGACGTCAACCCCTGTAGATCGGCTATTAGTGATCGCATAGGTAAAGCGCTCCTACACCAAAGTCTCCAAGCTTACGATTGCAATATGTAAGGAATCCTCTGGAATGTGATATTTCTTTTGAAATATATCATGAGGAATACACATTCAGACTATTGGTTTGTGATGTAAAGAGATGTAAGATCCCTCCCTCTCTCGTATTGTGATTGCGATACCATTGGTGGGCCCAATCCTGTAGATTGACGATTGTAGGTATCACTGGGTGTTATCAAAGGCAGGCGTTAGATATTGCCAAGATGTAGGATTTTGTGTTACAAAGGAAAAATGCACTCGGAGATAGAGCTAAAGGTCTTAGTGCCCGAAGGGCTAAGCCCCTCGTTCCAACCCCCAGTCATATTAGGAAAATTACAAAAGGGGCTAAGGGGGGATAAAAAAGTATCCATTTCACTTGTTTGCAAGATAAAAATCCCACACTCAAGAGTCTTCTCTTTCACATTGTAATACACAACCCTAGGCTAGATCAGGGCACTGATTACGTTCAACATGACTTTAAAGGCAGAACTAATAGGGTCGGTGCCAAAAGGATCTGTAACACTACATACAAAAGATCGAGTATTAAAAACCAGGTAGATCTGGGTGCCGATTATATTCAGTGAGACTTTAAAGGAAGAAACAACAAGGTCAGCATTGAAAGTAGCTATAACAGTAAATCAAGAAGAGGGAGCATTCAAAACCAAGCATGGGTGGAGATAGAAATGTCTCTTTGTGATCGACTTCCAAGGTCAGTGCCGAAGGCACTAAAGGTAGAAATGACAAGAGTTAGTTGAGTAGCACAGGAGACCATACCATGAACTAGATGCAGCTTGAAGCCAAATTAATTACAGGGTGGGGCACAAAGATGTTGCATTAATATTTCATCTGTTTTGTGATCTTGTGATGTGCTTTCCTATATGAGGCAATTACTCTTTTTGTGATGTTTTTTGGACACATATCCTTCCTTGGCTAAGATAGCAAGCTGATCTGACAGCTGAGACTCAGCCCATAGATCTTTTGTACTGTATCATGATTGATAACACACCCACTCTTCTTATAAATAGGGGGTAGCAACACTAAATAAAGGTTCTGAAATATGCAAAGAAAGGGTAATATTTTTGTGAGACTGTATCACTTAGTTACATAGATCTTACAGAATATCATAGGAGTAGTGGTCATTCCCCCTTTTAAGTATTACAATGTGTTATTTCCTATTTTCATCCCTTTTGTCTATTTTATTCTCTAAATTAATGCAAAAATAGATGCAATAATATTTCAAACTTGCCTACAGATTCATTTGCATTAAGATATAAATGCACATGGTTGTTTGATAGGTTGAAATTATATCTCTAAATTGCATTACATCAATCATAGCATCTAGTTTCCTTTTTATCCATTATATCTACTTCTAACTCAGATTATTGTAGCAACTTCATGGTTTGAGGGTCCATGTTTTTAATATAGAATTCTTGCTGCTTTGAGATCTATACTTCAAGTTATCCCTTCTCTTTGTCTTCTCCCATTTATTCTACAAAGATGATTAAATTGTAATCTTTTGAAGTGCTTGGCCTCCACTATTTTTAGTTATATTTATGGGAACAGCGTATGCGTAGAGACACTGAAATACTAGACTTGTATCTTTGGATGAAAGAGCCAACTCTTCTAAGCACTCTAAGTCTCTCTTGGGAGCAACAACACCATCGATGAATGCCACTTATATCCTTTTTCTTCCATTGCCGAAATGGACACCAAGTTCTTCTTGAAATAAGGTACATATAGAACTTCTAGTAAATGAATAATGTTACCTTGATTCAATTGAAGGGTAACATTCCCTACTCCCTTCGTGGGATAGGAGACATTGTCTCCAAGGATGATCTCCAAGTTTCTATCCCTTTTTTTCAGATTAGAGAGGGCTTCCTTATATCTGGTGAAGTGCCTTGAGGCACCACTATCAATTAGCCAATTTCCCAAAGTCTCCAGAGGAGAGGTAGTGGAGAGGGTCAATATAAGATATTACTCTTTTTGCTTATTGTTAACAACATTCGATTCTTCATACCTGGAGTTCCTTGATTTCTTGGAGAGTCGACCATTTCCTTGATGTCCCGCATTCCTTTTTCCTTTTCCATTCCTTTGATCGTCGTTGTTGAAGTTTCCCCCGGAATGATTGTAATCATCATCATGCAATGTGTCCCTTCTGTTTGGACACTCCATTACATACTGACCAAACTTATTACAAAAAAAGTGCCTTCTCTTCCTTCCTTCCTTAGATCTAGGCTATCCATGGAAATAACCTATAGACCCTATATTATTTCTCATTTTGGCATGAGTGGAGAATGCAATGGGGTTTCTTCTATTAGAAGGAATTTCTTTCCCCACCATTCTTGTTTCTTCTTGAATGCATCTAGACCTCAATTCTTCAAACCCTACAATTCGATCATTGTTGAGGGCAGTGGTTCTAAATACATACCACTCAGGTGGGAGTCCTCCAAGGGTAGTGATATTAAGTTCCCTGTCAGGAATGACCTCCCCAATCGAAAGTAGACCATTCTTGATCTTTTCATCCATAATAAGTAGGATTGAATATCCCCGTCCTTTCCCTTGCTAATATCATTCAATTTATTTTTGAGAAATAAAATTTGATTTGCATCACTAACCTTGAACATGTTGACAAACTTGTCGTAGATATCCTTGGAGGTGTTCAAAACAAAGATGTAGGCAGCCAGGTGCTTGTAAATGGAATCTCTAATAATATTCTTTGATTTGACTTCAGCCTTATTGTACTTTGTCTTCACAATCGCTGGTCATTTGAAGGATGCTCAGGGATTTTAACCTACACATAGTCCATCACTTCGTTTTCTTCCAAGGTCAAATCAAGAGACATCTTCCATCCATGATAGTTAGATTTATTATGGAGCTTGTCTTCAGTTGGGAAGTAGGATGAGGAACCCAGTGAACCTTTTGTCCTTATCCAACTAACTTTGGTGATTTCCCTTTCAATGTTTTTTGGGCTTTGTCTTTACCTCAGCTCTGATACCATGTTAATTTTAGGCAATAATGGTATGTTGTATGCTTTAGAGAAATTTTACTTCAATTTCTTGCTTATCCCAATATCAATATCCAGTTTAGCAATCACATTAACATGATATAAAAGGTAGATAGAACATAAACATAAACAATTGAAGACAAGCCAAGACAAGAGGACACAAGATTTTGCACTAGCTAGGGACAAGTCCCAATGTGGAGAAACAATTTATCAATTCTTCTTATATTCTTCAATAATTCAGCAGCAAGAGATAGTACAAATTACAAATATGATAATTTATGATAGTAGCAAGAAGCCCTAAGCAGAAAATTCAACGTTGGTCAAACAGGGAAGAATTATTACTCTAAATAGATCATTCAAACCCAGCCAACTTTGACATCCAACAACAAGCTAAATCAGCGCAAAATAATCCAAAAAAGTCTAGTCAAAAGTTTGTCAACAAAAGTCAAACTGTGACCAACACTAGGGAAGTCAATGTTGGTCAAATGGGAGTCAGATCACCTCGATTTCAGTGCCCAAATCTGTGGCCTACTAAGGAGAATATGCCTCACACAATCCATAGTCAAAATGAGGTAAACGCTAGTCAACGCAGTGCAAGATACAAACTATGAATTTTGGTCAACGTAGTCAAACTAGAAAAACATCCTCCTTCCTTTGCATGTGTGAGAGACAACTACCCAAATTTTCATACCCAATCAAGTGAGGAGAGAGAGATGTGTGAAGATGAGATGATGATAAAATTACCTGAGGTCTCCTCCTTTTATATGAAATGTTGAGGATGAACTACAGGTTTGAATGCTTGTTTTGCTTGTTAGCTGACCTTGACAATTTGTCCATTATGTAAATAAATTCATATCTTCACTTTTACATGTCAGAATCGAATGATATTTAGAGAAACCAAACACTTCTCGAACAGAGGAATCCAAGAAAAGTATCAATTGTCATAAATAAGATGACCCATGTGGAGTTTGGCCCTAGTTGCCAATTTTAACATTATGTAACTCCATTTTGTTCGGGATTATATGGGACTATCAGCTCTATCTTAATCCCAGACTCCTTATAGAATGTTATAACATATTTAGATGTATTGGTACTCCATTATCAAATCTTAGTATCTTGATTTTTCTTTCTATAAGGTTCTCCACTTCTGATTTGAATTCTTGAAATTTTGTAAATACTTCATCCTTGGTGATGAGCCTTAGTATTGCAATAAGAATGTTGCAACTCTAAAGGCTACCAACTTTGATTATCAGCCTGGGGTTCGTACAAACTTAAGAGGTATTGGAACTATGTGTGCAACATAGAATGTGTCCTTTATTTATTGTCATGATTTAATGGAGTGGATGTAATAAAATCATATCCTAAACTAATTGTAGAAAATGAAATGCTCGAAATGGAAACCTCAACCTATTGCAAGAAATAAAGTACTGGGAAGGAAACCTATTCTAATTGCATAAAGTAAATATCATGAACTAAATTTCAACCATTACATTTCGAAGGATTAGATCCATTAAGAGAGTTCATTAGATTTTCCAAACAAGAAAATCATCATTGTATTATCTAATCCATAAATTTGTCTATTAGCCCAAATCGTTGAAATGTTTTGCATGGGTAAAGAGACAAGTCTTCAATGGTATTTAGTCTTCCCTAATGATTTATTTAGAGCCTGGGGGTCTTGATTCAGCCCTAAACGATCATAACCAATCTTCTTGAGCGAATTTGGGCAAGTATATACACGTTGAAAGAGTACTACAAGAAACTCCACATTTACTACAAGAAATTATAATTCACTAAATTACCAAGAAAATAAAATCCAAATTGGATGGGATTTTTTTTTTTTATTGACTAGGATCTCTTAAGTGTCCATTCCTAGTGGAATCACTCAAAAATATCTCTGTCAACCCATGTTAAAATATCACAAAAATTACTAGTCTAAAATCTAGAAATTTGAGAACTAGTGAGCTAGTAAATCTATCAAATGCCTAACTTAATCAAGTGCAAATGAAATGGGGTGATTTTTTTATTAATTAGAATGGTTTCCATGATATAATTAAATTGGAATCAAATTTATTTAATCTCATTAAAATTCTCTAAAAAATAGTAAAATATTACTATTATTTGCCACAAGGGACTTCCAAAAACCTGGATTTAGGAATAAGAAAGCTAATCCAAGTATCTCAAAGATTACTATGAACTTCCAAATGTTTCACAATGATGAAATGATGCTTTTTATCCTACAAAATAACTTACTTCGACCATTTCACCCAATCCTACAATAAGAAACCATTAATACTAAATGCAGAAATAGAAAAAAGACAAGAAGAAGAGATGCATGTGAATAAGAAGTCAAATGATGAAAATTAAATGATACAAAAGGGTTATGACACTCTTGCGATGGCAAAGACAAAGGAAACTAAAATTCTTATGAAGGAGACCAAGACTTAGAAGCTGAACATGGCACCAATATTCATTATTTGCATCAATATAGTTACATCCCTACAGAAAATGAAAGTTGAGCAACAAAAATACGAGTTCTCTCCACAATAACACTAAGAAAAATCCACCCCTAGAGGAAAATTCGACTTGGTACTTATAAAAATTATTAGCAATCATTCCCCATAAAACGAGGAAGCTTTACCCACCAAAATCCCTTAGTTACTGGATCTGGTTTCCAATACTAGGAATCTACATTAAATGGCAGTGAACAGATTCCTAGATTTTCTCGATCATTGGAGCTCTAGAATTTGTGCCATAATTCCATAATATCATGTTGATTTATTTTTTAATATTGATCCTTCTATAATAGGGAGAAATTCCATTATTTATCTCCTCCTCAAATCTCCATAATCTGCACAATATTCTCATAATATTCCACAAAAATAAATAATATTAGGCACAAATATACAATTATCCAAAAATCTTCCTAATGAGGATACTAAAGCTAAAAATGTAATATCTAAAGAAAAAAGAGAGGTTTAATGTGTTGAAGGATGGTTATATGAGCCTTAATTTATGTCTAATTTGGAGGCCCATCATACCCCCCTGGTGAAAGTGTTTCTCATCCTCTTAGCAACTTAGTGACCGCCTCCGTGATTTGTACATTCCTGTTGTTTTCCCCTTATTGAATATGGGTTATTTAAGATTCATGGCCTCTTACCTTCACTGTAGTTTGAGTTCTATTTTGATGGTGAATGCATTCTTGCCTTTTTTTTGCCTTCTTATTCTCTTTTGTGGCCTAGATAATTGCCTAATGGCCTTGGATTTCTATGTTTTGATTATATCTCTCTTAGGTACTACCATTTTGGTTTTTAACAGAATTTATTTCTTTCTTCCTTCTTGTAGCAACATTCTATCTTCCTATAGTAGCTATTCCTTCTCTTTCAGGGTCTTCTAACTGTATGGGAGTGATGATAAATGAGGTAGAGGGTTTGGAGGATGATGCTAGGGCTCTAAGGGAGTAGTGTAGGTTTGTGAAAATGGAGAGGATGTGTTGGGTGTGTTTTTTTCAAGAAATTTTTAGGGTGAGATGGAGTGTAGGGTTTGTTATTGGAAAAAATTATTTTTTCTTATGAAATGGGATGGATAAATGATGGATAGATAGTGGATATGAAGTGGATGGAGTGCTTCGAGTCCTTTGGTGACTTGGCCTTTGCACAAATTTCTTCTTTTAATTATTGTCCCCATTCCTCGAAATCATCACCCTTCATAATTTGGCTTTTCCACATTGCATGAGTGAAGGAGTGAACTGCAATTAACTAGTTGAAGGTGGATGAGACTGCTGACCCATCCTTAGCTTATAAAACCTCATCCCTCATGCATTGACAATTTTTTTTTAACTATAATATGCTCAAGAGCAATAATATTGCATACTTGTACCTACCTGATGGTTGTTGGAGAGACATGCATCCTACTGCTGAGTTGATGATCGATCCATGGTTCTCTAGAGGTGATACTTTCCTTTGTTCACTTCTGTAGAGGTCTTCATAGCTTGGTGATTCTAAACCTCTGTCTTATTGAGCAAGCTATCTTAGTCAAATCCAGCCTTCTTGGAGTATTAGTCTTGGCCATGGCTGATGTTCACATTCCTTATACATTATTCCACCATTAGACACCTTTTCCACACTTTATTTGATCTTCCGTACCTTCCTATAGCTTTTAGCCTATTTCCTTCAATAAACTAGGACATCCTATAGTACTACAGGAAACCCTATAGTAGCTCGTTTAAACTCATATCTCCGAAATGGTATACTGGATTGACTTGAACTTTTCTGATTAGTTGCCATCATCCTTATGCACCCTTGCATAAAAATATTTTGGACAATGGGTGCACAAATCTTGAGAAAAAATAAAATTGGATGAAGTTGATGGAGGTCGATTTCTTAGAAATGGTGCACTAGAATTTTGTGAAATTATTTGGGCTTGTTATCATCATCGATATGCATCTCCCCATGAAACAACTTTTCGAATGAATGCATGAATACCGAGAAAATTTGAAAATGGTTGTAGGTGATGGAGGTCGATTTCTCAAAAACTATGAACTAGAATTTTCTGAAATTTCTTGAGCATGTTTCCATTATCCATATGCATCTCCCCATGAAATATATTTTCAAATCGATGTACAATGTTATAGATATGACAAAAAAAAAATTATGCTCTATGTATTTCTATTTCATGTAGTATTTTAGGATAGTAAGGAAAATGAGTGGTAAATTTTTGGGAATGAGGAGTGGATGGTGAAAATAGATGAGGGTGATGGATTGGCATGGCCTTGGTAATATTGGAGCATTTTAGTGAAGGAAGACAAGGTCAAAATGTGACTTCTTTTGACTAGGATTGTGATCAAATTTTCTTTTGGTGGCTAACTTGTTTTTGTTTCTTATAGAGGTTGGAGAGCACTTGCATTCATCAGAGAGAGACACGTGGAGAAAATATTTATTATTATTATGATTATTTTTTTCTTCTAGTCCTACTAGTTGCCTCAATGAGGTTTTCAACTAGTACGTCTACATAGGCGCCTCAAAGGAGGTTTTCACCTAGGATCTTTTGTTTTGTTTTTTTTTTTTCAACCCATTGACTACCTCATGGAGGTTTTCAATCAATGAGCCAATCTCAGATGCCACAAAAGAGGTTTCACCTGAGATTTTATTTTTTTCTCTTATTTTTAACTTTTTATTTATTTTCCTATCCTACTCTACTTGAAAAATCAAAATCATTTTCAAGTGTATGAACACTTCCAATGGAGCCATGTGCACATCAAGATGATAGATAAACTGATGTATAGGCTTGCAATATATGATTTGACATGTACTTGAATTTTAGAGACAAAATTATTTGACTTTGAAAATATAAAGCACAATTGAGGAAGAAGGTGATGCTTCATCTTGTTGATTTTCTTGAACCAAACCTTAATATAACTTTAATTCCCTTGGTTTGCTAGCTTATCTAGATCATTGTTCATGTCCTCTTCTACCTGACCTTCAAATATTCCTCTTTTTGTTGATTATTTTCTTGAATAAATTTAGGATTTGATGGTAACCATGAGGGATCTTTCTCAATCTCTGGTTTTGATGTCTTCTCTTCAACAAGTGTAGCCCATGATTCTTTTGTCTTCTCATTTGATTCTTTCTTTTCAGCATGTTTTCCCTCAATGATTTCAAGAGAATCTCTTTTTTGCAATACTCTTCTTGAGCTAAGACAAATACCATTTATATCAAGAGGATATGTTTAGAAGTGTTGAACCTCAACATTGTATGTGGGTTTAGCTACTGCATTGTGTGGATTTCGAAATGGTGGTATAGGTAGTTGAGTGGGAATGGATATTCAAGATGGATGTGGTTCGGGTTGTGGTTGTGGTGTTGGTGGATGGTAGGGATAAAATTGAGTTGGGTATGGAGAATATTTAATAAAATATCAAGGATATTGTGGATGGCTCCCATATGTTCCATTCCATCCTTGTTGCCAATATTGGTTTTTGGGTTGAGAATACCAAGCTTGCTGAGGAAAGGGTGCATTTCGATTACTTTGAGATGGATGTGCTTATGCTTGACGTTATGAATTAGGCTCTTACCTCATATCAAGTTGAATAGACTGTAATTTTCCTCTTGGAGCTACATAGCATAGCTCCATTGGTAATTGACTTGCTCCATTAGTATCTTGGTAAACTTCCTTCAACCTTAGTAATGGGGGGAAATATTTAACATCATTTGATTCAGCATGGACAACACAAATATCAACAACTCTTTTTTCATCATTTTGTATTCTTAACATTTCTACTTGTTCACATAGATTGCTAAGAATTTCTCTTTTAAAGTTATCAAACAAGTTTCCAATTTTAGCTTGACTTACAGATCTTGATGTTGATTGACTTACATTTTCCCTTCCTCTTGATATGTGTTTACATGTTTCAAAAAATTATTCAAATGATAATTGGTATAGATCATCTCTACTCATGAGATCAAGAAAATCAATCCACTCATCCCTAACTGTTCTAAGTAAGAGGGTTTATAGTGTGTCAGATCCTAAATGATGTATTTTTTCCCTCTTAACATCATACATGAACCTTTATATTATATCCTCAAGGCTCTCATATTATTTTTTGTTCATTCTAAATATTTATTTAGTAATATCATGATCTTTATATTTTTTTACAAATATCTTTTCAATATCATTCCATGACCTTATTGAATTAGTCCCTAAAGTGATGAACCATTTAAGAGCTCTATCGTTCAATGTCACCAAAAACAATTTCTATTTTTGAGTGTTTAGTAAGTAACCATAATATCTAGAAAGGATTTCAAATTCAAAGAGAAAGGTTTCTTAATCCTCTGACATTAGACCATGAACGTTTGGGAGAAAAGATGAAGAGATATTCTTCATATTCACATTGATATCAGTATCTTGAATGGGAAATCCAAGAGGATATTCCTCATTTTCATCATCTCCAACCATATATTCTACCTTATTTTCCACCTCTTCTTCCTCTACCTACAAAATTCGATGGTGATGTGGCTCTTACTGCACCATGTGATCAAATGGAGGGGGAGGTGGGTTGGTGTTTGAGATTTTTCTTTTCTTAATGACTGAATGAAAACACTAATGTAATGCATTCATATGTTTTTGAAATGAAATATTCCTAATGCAAATATTTATTATTTTTATAAAATGTAAAAAGCAATGAATCAACTAGGGAAGAAAAAAAATGCCTACTTTGACACCTCCCCGACAACAGTGCCAAAAAGTGATGAGCCTCGGAATTGTAACAAGAATGTTGCAACTCCCAAGGCTACCAACTTTAATTATAAACTCGTGGTTATTTAAAATTAAGAGGTATTAACACTATATCTGCAACATACAATGTGTCCTTCCTTTGTTGTCATGATGTAATGGAGTGAATGTAATAAAATATGATCCTAAATTAATCGTAGAAAATAAAATGCTCGAGATGGAAACCTTAATCTATTGCAAGAAAGAAAGTACGAGGAAAAGAACTATTCTAATTGCATAAAGTTAATATCATTAACTAAATGTGAACCATTATATTTAAAAGAGTTCATATCCATTAACAGAGTTCATCAGATGTGGCAATCAAGAAAATCATTATTGTATTATCCAATCCATAAATTTGTCTATTAGCCCAAATCGTTGAAATGTTTTGCATGGGTAAGGAGGCAACTCCTAAGTGGTATTTAGTATTCCGTGATAATTTATTTAGAGCCTAGGAGCCTTGTTTCAACTCTAAGGGATCATAACCAAGCTTCTTGAGCAAATCTGGGCAAGGATATACATGTTGGAAGAGTACTACAAGAAACTATATTTCACCTAATTACCAAGAAGATCAAATCCAAATTGGATGGGAATTTTTTTTATTGACAAGGATCTCTTAGGTATCCAATCAAAGTTGAATCACTTGAAAATAATTTTGTTAACTATGCTAAACAATATCATAAAATTACTAGTCTAAAATCTAGAATTGCGAGAACAAGTGAGCTAGTAAATCTATCAAATGCCTAACCTAATCAAGTGAAAGTTCAATAGGGTAAATTTTGGTATTAAATAGAATGGGTTTTTGATATAATTAAAGTGGAATCAACTCAAATTAAAATCATTAGAATGCTCTAAAAAAAAGCAGAAATTCACCGTTATTTCCCACAAGGGAATTCCGGAAACCTAGATTCGGGAATAAGAAAACTAATCCAAGTATCTCAATGATTACTATGACCTTAAAAAGTTGTTACAATGATGATATTATGATTTTGATCCTAAAAAATAACTTACTTCAACCATTTAACCGAATACTACAACAAGAATCATTAATACTAAATGTAGAAATAGAAAAAAGACAAGAACAAGAGATGCATGTGAATAAGAAGTGAAAAGAAGAAAAGTAAATGATAAAAAAAGGATCTGAGGCTCCTGGGATGGCCAAGCCCAAGTAAAATTAGTGTCCTATGAAGGATACCAAGATTTAGAAGTTGAACATGGCACCAATCTTCATTATTTCCATTAATACAATTACATCCCTACATAAAATGAAAGTGGAGCTGCAAAAATACGAGTTCTCTCAACAAGAAGACTAACAAAAATCAACCCCTACAGGAAAATTCAACTTGGTACTTACAAAAAATTATCAGGAATCATTGCCCATGAAAGGAGGAAGATTTCCCCACCAAAATCCCTTGATTAGTGGATCTGGTTCCCAATACTAGGAATGTGCATTAAATGACAGGGAACACGTTCCTTGGTTTTCTTAATCATTGGAGCTCCAAAATTTGTGCCATAATTCCATAATATCCTTTTAATTTATTATTTAATATTGATTCTCCTATAGTAGGGAGAAGGTCCCTAGATTATCTCCTACTCCAAATCTCCATAATCTGCTCAATATTCTCATAATATTCCACACAAATAAATAACATTAGGCATAAAACAACGTAAACTTTGAAATGAGAACTATAAACTTAAAATAGGAACTCTGGCCAAAAAACACCAAAAAAACATCAAAAACAGTGCTAAAAATGAAAAGTGTGGATACTGGAACGATGGTTTTTTTTTAGGGACAATTTTGAACATGTTTTAAAAATGGCAGCGAAGATGAAATTTTCGTGCAAAATATAGCTTGAAAATGAAAAAGTGATGATATTGGAACAATGACTTTTTTAGGGTAACTCCCCCCACCTACAATCGGCCGGCCACCTGCGACCTCCTCCTAATCCCACCCTACTCACCCCCTCCCCACACTCCCCTACCATACCCGTCCCCTCCCCCTTCTGACCCGCCCGCACCTTTCCCACCCTCGACCCCTCACCCCATGTTCCACCTCCCCGTCATGCCCCTCC
>APFE030870801.1:0-15426 GCA_000404065.3 Pinus taeda | reverse complement strand
GTTGGCGGATGGGTGGGTGTGCAAGTGTTGTGTGATGGAGGGGTGGTGGGTAGGCCGGAAGGTGGTCGTTATGCATTCAATGCTTGTAATATGTGGTTTTCACATTAATTTTTAAGTTAATCATTATTTTTTGAAAAAAAAAGTGATTATTATTATTTTTTTGACATGAAATTCATGAAAAAAACTATTCTATAACTATTTTTAGTTAAAATTTTCATATAAAAAATGTGATTTTCGCATGTCAATTGTAGAAAAATTAATCAAATTGGTAGTTTTTTAGTTATATTTATGTTAAAAATGGCTATTTTTATGTCCATTGTTAAAAAATATTGTTTTTTAGAAACAATTATTTCTTGTGGATTGAAAAATTAGTTAAAGATGTATAAATATGTAGAATATTGAAAATTCAAAATATCGACCTTCTTCTTTATATATGCAAAACAATAAAAACCTCACTACACAAAAAAATAAAATTAAAATAAAAACAAGAGAATATGAAGAAAAGGAACACTTAAAAAATTTTTACACTTACAAAATAATTATTTACATTTCATACATTAGAAAATAAAAAAAATAAAAAAAAATCCTTTTAAAAAAATGGCCTGGTGTAAAATTACCACGTTTTTGAATCAGCATAAAAAAACACTATCATTCCAAAATGCAATGTACATAAAAAATTTTACATTGCATTTTGGAAAGTCAAGTCACCTTTTTGCTATATCTACAAAATGGGTAACAATGTGAGTTCCTGTTTCAAAGTTTACATTGTTACAAATATACAATTATCCAAAAATCTTCCTAATGAACATACTAAAGTTAAAAATACATTATCTAAGGCAAAAATAGAGGTTTAATGTGTTGAACGATGGTCAGATGGGCCCTAATTTATGTCTAATTTGGAGGTCCATCATACCTCCCTCCTGAAAGTGTTCTTTGTCCTCTAAGCAACTTAGTGACCTCATTGTGCCTCATTCATGGCCCTGGTGGCCTCCCTGATTTGAACATTCCTTCCTTTTTCAGCTTATGCAAGATGGGTTCTTCAAGATTCATGGCCTCTTATCTTCACTCTAGTTTGAGTTCTATTTTGATGGTGAATGTCTGATTTCCTTTTGTTGTCTTATTCTTCTCTTTTGTGGCCTAGATGATTGCCTAATGGCCTTGGAGTTCTCTGTTTTGATTAGGTCTCTCTTAGGTGCTACCATTTTGGTTTCTAGCACAACTTGTTTATTTCTTCCTTCTTGTAAAAGCATTATGTCTTCCTATAGCATCCATTCCTTTTATTTCAGGGTATTCTAACTATATTGAAGTGATGAGAAATGATGTAGAGGGTTTGGCAGATGATACTAAGGCGTAGAGGGAGTAGTGTAGTTTTGTGAAAATGGAGAGGATTTGTTGTGTGTTTTTTTCAAGAAATTTTCAGGGTGAGACAGAGTGTAGTGTTTGTTCTTGAAAAATAGTATTTTTTCTTATGAAATGGGACAGATGAATGATGCATAGATAGCGGTTATGGAGTAGACGGAGGGCTTGGAGTGCTTTGGTGACTTGGCCCTTCCACAAATTTCTTATTTTAACTGTTGTCCCCATTCCTTGAAATTGTCACCCTTCATAATTTGGGTTTTCCACATATCATGAGTGAAGGAGTGAGTTAAAATTAACTAGTTAAAGGCAGCTAAGACTGGTGACCAGTCCTTAGATTATAAAACCTCATCCCTCATGGATTGACAAAAAATTTCTAACTATAATATGCTCAAGAGAAGACGTCAACAATATTGCATACTTGTACCTGCCTGATGGTTGTTGGAGAGACATGAATGATGTTGCTGAGTTAGTGATCGATCCATGGTCCTCTGGAGGTGGTAATTTCCTTTGTTTCATTCTCGACAGGCCTTCATAGCTTCATGATTTTAAGCCTCTTGTCTTCTAGTTACAGTGAGAAAGCTATCTTAGTCCAATCTATCCTTCTTGGAGTGATGGGCTTGTCCACGGGTGATTTTTAGCTTCCCTATACCTTATTCCACCATTAGACACCTTTCCAACACTTTATATCACCTTTCATACCTTCCTATAGATTTCAGCCTATTTCCTGTAGTAAACTAGGACATCTTGTAGTACTACAGGAAACCCTATAGTAGCTTTTTTAAACACATATCTCCCAAATGGTATATTGAATTGACCTAAAATTTTCCGAGTATGTTTCCATCATCCTTATGCACCTCCCCATAAAAAAAATTGGCCAATAGATGCATGAATCTCAAGAAAAATTAAAAATGACTAAAGTTGATGGAGGTTGATTTTTTGGAAACCGTGCACTAAAATTTTCTAAAACTGCTTGGGCGTGTTACCATCACCTATATGCATCTCCCCATGAAACAACTTTGCAAATGGATGCATAAATATCAAGAAAATTCAAAACATGGTTTTCAGGGATGGAGGTTTATTTCTCGAAAATTGTGCACTGGAATTTTCTAAAATTGCTTGGTCATGTTACCATAATCCATATGCATATCCCCATGAAATATATTTACAAATGGCTGTACGGTTTTCAAGATATGACAAAAATAATTTTATGCTCTATGTATTTCTATTTCATGTAGTAATTACAATATTTCCCATAGGATTTCAAGAAAATAAGGAAAATGAGTAGTAAAAGTTTGGAATGATGAGCGGATGGTGGAAATAGATGAGGGTGGTGGATTGGCATGGCCTTGGTATTGTTGGAGCATTTGAGCAAAGGAGGAGAAAGTCAAAATTTGACTTCTTTTGACTAGACTTGTGATCAACTTTTCTCTTGTTGGCTAACTTGTTTTTGTTGCTTGCAGAGATTGTAGAGCACCTGCATTCATGAGAGAAAGATATGTAGAGCAAAGGTTTATTATTTATTATTTTTTCCCTTTTTTTTTCTTTTAGGCCTAATAGGTGCCTCAATGAGGTTTTCAACTAGTAGGCTTGCTTAGGCACCTCAAAGGAGGTTTTCACCTATGATCTTTTCTTTTCCTTTTTTTTCTTTTTTCTTTTTTCCAACCCATTGACTACCTCATGGAGGTTTTCAATTAATGAGCCAATCTCAGGAACCACAAAGGATGTTTTCACTTGATATTTTATTTATTTTCTTATTTTTTCATTTTTTATTTCTTTTTCTATCCTACTCTACTTGGAAAAACAAAATCATTTTCAAGTGTAGGAATACTTCCAATGGAGCAATGTCCACATCAAGGTGACAAATAAACTAATGTTCAGGCTTGCAGTATATGATTTGACATTTACCTCAATTTTAGAGACCAAATTATTTGACTTTAAAAGTATCAAGCACAATTGAAGAAGAGAGTGATGCATCGTCTTGTTGATTTTCTGGAACCAACCCTCAATATAACTTTGATGTCCTTGGTTTTCTTGCTTATCTGGATCATTCTTCATGTCTTCTTCTACCATTACCTTAAAATATTCCTCTTTTTGTTGATTGTTCTCTTGAATACATGGATTATTTTACGGTAACCATGAGGGATCTTTCTCAATCTTTGATTTTGATGTTTACTCTTCATTAAGTGCAACCCATTATTCTTTGGTCTTTTCATTTGAATCTTTGTATTTTGCATGTTTTCCTTCAATGATATCAAGAGAAATTATTTTTTTTGATACTCTTCATGAGCTAAGATGAATACCATTTAGATCAAGAGGACTTGTTTGGAAGTGTTGTACCTCAACATTGTGAGTGGGGTGAGCTATTTCATGTTGTGGGTTTGAAAATGGTGGTAAGGTAGTTGAGCGGGAGTGTATATTTGAGATGGATGTGGTTGGGGTTGTGGTTGTGGTGTTGGTGGATGGTAGGGATGACATGGAGTTGGGTATGAAGGATATTGAGGAAAATATTGGGGATATTGTGGACAGCTCCCATAAGTTCCTTTCCAACCTTGTTGCCAAGATTGGTTTTGGGGTTGAAATGGCCAAGGTTGGCAAGGAAAGAGTGTGTTTCAATTAATTTGAGATGGATGTTCATAAGCTTGAAATTGTGAATTAAGTTCTTTGCTCATATCAAGTTGAATGGGATGTTATTTTCCTCTTGGAGCTACATAGCATAGCTACATTTGCAATTGACTTGCTCCATTGTCCTCTTGGTGAACTTCCTTCAACCTTCGTAATGAGGGGCAATATTTAACATCATGTGATTATGCATGGACAACACAAATATCAACATCTTATTTTTGCTCATTTTGTATTCTAAAATTTCTACCTATTCACTTAGATTGATAACAATTTCCATTTTGAAGTTATCAAGCAAGCTTCTAAGTTTAGATTGACTTACCGAACTTGATGTTGATTTACTGACTCTTTCCCTTCCTCAGGTATGCGTGTGCATGTTTCACAAATTTATTTAAATGATAATTGCAATACATCACCTCTAGTAATAAGATCAAGAATATCAATGCACTCATCCCTAATTGTTCTAAGGAAGAGGGCTTTTTAGTGTGTCAGATCCTAAATGATGTAGTTTTACCCTCTTAAAATTATACATGAACCTTTTTATTAGATCCTCAAGGCTGTCATCTTATTTTTATTCATTCTAAATATTTATTCTTTGATATCATGATATTTATATTTTTTTAGAAATATCTTTTCCATATCATTCCATCATCTTATTGAATTAGTCCCTAAACTCATGAACCATTTAAGACCTCTATCCTTCAATGTCACCCGAAACAATATGTATTTTTGAGTGTTTAGTAAGTAACCATAAGATCAAAAAATGATTTCAAATTCAAAGAGAAAGGTTTCTAAATCCTCTAATCTTATACCACGAAAGTTTGGGAAAAGATATGGAGGGATGTTCTTCATATTCACATTGATACTAGTATCTTGAACGGGAAATCCAAGATGAGCTTCCTCATCGTCATCATATCCATCCATTTCTTCTACCTTCTTTGCCACCTATTCTTCTTCTATCCGCAAAAATGAATGGTTATGTGGCTCTCATTGCACCACGTGATCAAATGGGGGGCTGGGTTGGTGTTGGAATTTATTTATATTTTAATGATTGAATGAAAACACTAATGTGATGCACTTTTTTGTTTTGAAATGAAATAAGCCTAAAGAAATTCTTTTTTTATTTTGCAAAAATTAAATAGAAATGAATCAACTAGGGAAGAAAACAATGGATACTTTGACACCTCCCTCACAACGGCGTAAAAAATTGATCAGCCTTGATTTTGCAACAAGAATGTTGCAAATTCCAAGGCTACTAACTTTAATTATCAACTTAGGGTTTGTACAAACTTAATAGGTATCGACACTATATCTGCAACATGCAATGTTTCATTCATTTTTTTTCATGATCTAATGGAGTGAATGTAATAAAATCATATCCTAAACTAATTGCAGAAAATGAATTGCTCGAAATGGAAACCTTAACCTATTGCAAGAAAGAAAGTAAAAGGAAAGAAAATCATTCTAATTTCATAAAGTAAAGATCATGAAATAAATGTCAACTATTATGTTTCAAAGAGTTTAGATCCATTGACAGAGTTCATTGGATATGCCAATAAAGAAAATCATCATTGTATTATCCAATCCACAAATTTGTCCATTAGCCCAAATCACTGAAATGTTTTGTATTGGTAAAAAGGAAAGTCCTATGTGGTATTTAGTCTTCACTAATAATTTATTTAGAGCTTAGGGGTCATGATTCAAGCCTAAGGGATCATAACCAATCTTCTTGAGCAAGCCTAGGCAAGTATATACATGTCGGAAAAATACCACAGGAAACTGCAAATTTACTATAGGAAACTATAATTCACCAAATTACCAAGAAAATAAAATCCAAATTGGATGGGACAATTTTTTTTTATTTAATTGGATTTCTTATGTATCGATTAAAAGTGGAATAACTTGAAAATACTTTTGTTAACCTATGCTAAAAAAATAGTAGAAACTTACTAGTTTAAAATCAAGAAATTCGAGAACTAGTGAGCTAGTAAATCTATCAAATGCCTAACCTAATAAAGTTAAAATGCAATGGGGTAAATTTGGTTGCTAACTAGAATGGTTTTGGGATCTAATGAGATTTGAATCAACTCATTTGAAGCTTGTTAGAATGCTCTAAAAAATAATAGAAACTTATTGTTATTTGCCACAAGGGACTTCTAGGAACCTAGATTCGAGAATAAGCAAACTAATCTAAGTAGATCAATGATTACTATGACCTTCAAAATTTGTTATAATGATTAAATTATTCTTTTCATATTTCAAAAGAACTTACTTTAACTATTTAACCCAATCCTACAACAAGAAATCATTAATACTAAATGCAGAAATAGAAAAAAGACAAGAACAAGAGATGCATGTGAATAAGAAGTGAAAAGAAGAAAAGAAAATGATACAAAATGACTCTGAGGCTCTTGGGATGGCCAAGCCTGAGAAAAATCAGATTCCTATGATGGATAACATGTTTTAGAATTTTAACATGGCACCAATCTTCATTATTTCTATCAATACAATTACATCCTTATAGAAAATGAAAGTGGAGCTACAAAAATATGAGTTCTCTCCACAAGAAGACTAAGAAAAATCTATCCATAGAGGAAAATTCGACTTGGTACTTATAAAAATGATTAGAAATCATCCCTCATGAATGGAGGAGGCTTTCCCCACCAAAATACCTTGATTATTGGATCTCGTTCTCAATACAAGGAATCTGCATTAAATGGCAGGAAACACATTCCTAGGTTTTCTCAATCATTGGAGCTCCAGAATTTGTGCTATAAATCTAGAATAACTTGTTGATTTATTATTTATTCTTGGTCCTCCTATAGTAGGGAGTAGGTCCCTAGATTATCGCCTCCTCTAAATATCCATAATCTGCCTAATATTCTCATAATACTCCACAAAAATAAATAATATTAGGCACAAATATAGAATTATACATAGACCTTCCTAATGAACATACTAAAGTTAAAAATATGTTATCTAATGTGAAAAGAGAGGTTTAATGTGTTGAAGGATGGTTAGGTTGGCCTTAATTTATGTATAATTTGGAGGCCCATCATACCCCCTATTGAAAGTGTTTCTTTTCCTCTGAGCAACTTAGTGACCTCGTTGTGCCTCATTCATCACATTGGTGACCTCCTTGATTTGTACATTCCTGCAGTTTCCCCCTTATGCAAGATGAGTTCTTGAATATTCATGGCCTCTTACCTTCACTGTAGATTGAGTTCTATTTTGATGGTGAATTTCGTCTTTCCTTTTGTTCCCTTCTTCCTATCTCTTGTGGCCTAGATGATTTACTAATGGCCTTGGAGTTCTCTATTTTGATGAAATCTCTCTTAAGTACTTCCATTTTGGTTTTTAGCACAATTTGTTTGTTTCTTTCTTCATGTAGTAGCATTCTGTCATCCTGTAGCAATCATTCCTTGTCTTTCATTGTCTTCTAATTGTATGGGAGTGATGAGAAATGATGTAGAGGGTTTGGAAGATGATGCTAGGGCTTAACAAGAGTAGTGTAGGTTTGTGAAAATGAAGAGGATGTGTAGTGTGTGTTTTTTTCTAACTTTTCAGGGTGAGACAAAGTGTAGGGCTTGTTCTTGAAATATATTAATTTTTGTTATGAAGTGGGATGGATTAATCATGGATATATAGTGGATATGAAGTGGATGGAGGGCTTGGCATGCTTTGGTGGCTCAGCCTTTGCAAAAATTTCCTCTTGTAACTGTTGTCCCCATTTCTCGAAATCACCACGCTTCATAATTCAGCTTTTCCACATTGCATGAGTGAAGGAGTGAATTGCAATTAACTAGTTGAAGGTAGATGAGACTACTAACTCATCCTTAGCTTATAAAACTTCATCCCTAATGCATTGACAACAAATGTCTAACTATAATATGCTCAAGGGAAGAGGTCAAGAATATTTCATACTTGTACCTACCTGATGGTTGTTGGAGAGACATGCATGTTGCTACTAAGTTGATGATTGATCCATGGTCCTCTAGTGGTGATAATGTCCTTTGTTTTCTTCTGCACATGTCTTCATAGCTTGATGATTCTAAACCTTTGTCTTCGAGTTATAGTTAGAAAGCTATCTTATTCAAATCTAATCTTCTTGGAGTGTTTGGGTTGGACATCAATGATGGTCACCTTTTTTATACCTTATTCCACCATTAGACACCTTTTCCACGCTTTATTTCACCTTATGTACCTTCCTATAGCTTTCAGCCTGTTTCTTGTAGTAAACTAGGACATCCTGTAGTACTACAGGAAACTCAATAGAATCGTGTTTAAACCCATATCTCCCAAATGGTATATTGGATTGACCTAAAATTTCTGAGGATGTTTCCATCATCCTTATGAACCTTTGCACAAAAAAGGTTTGGCCAATGGATAAATGAATTTTTAGAAAAAATAAAAATTGTTGAAGTTGATGGAGGTCTATTTCTTCGAAACCGTGCACTGAAATTTCTTGAAATTTCTTGACAATATTACCATCACCTATATGAATCTCCCCATGAAATAAATTTTCAAATGGATGCATGAATTTTGAGAAACTTAAAAAATGGTTGTAGGTGATGGAGGTTGATTTCTTGAAAATTGTGCACTAGAATTTACTGAAATTTTTTGGCATATTTCCATCTTCCATATGCATCTCCCCATGAAACAAATTTACAAATGGATGTACAAATCCCAAGATATGACAAAAATAATTTTTTTCTCTACGTATTTCATTTCCCTATAGTAGTTACAGGATTTCTTTTAGTATTTTAGGATGGAAAGGAAAATAAGTGGTAAAAGTTTGGGAATGATGAGCGAATAGTGGAAATAGAGGAGGGTGGTGGATTTCCATGGCCTTGGTCCTATTGCAGCATTTGAGCAAAGGATGAGAAAGTCAAAATTTGACTTCTTTTGATTAGCCTTGTGATCAACTTTTCTTTTGGTGGCTAACTTATTTTCATTTCTTGGTTGGAGAGCACTTGCATTCATGAGAGAGAGATACATGGAGTGAATATTTTTTATTATTATTTTTTTTCCTTCCCTTTTTCTTATAGGCCTACTAGCCACCTCGATCAGGTTTTGAACTAGTTGGTCTGCATAGGCACCTCAATTGATGTTTTCACCTAGGGTCTTTTATTTTTCTCTTTTTTTCCTTTTTCCAACCCATTGAATGCCTCATGGAGGTTTTCAATCAATGAGACAACCTCAGGTGCCTCAAAGGAGGTTTTCACCTGAGATGTTATTTTTTTCTCTTATTTTTCATTTTTTATTTCTTTTCCTATCCTACTCTACTTGAAAAAGCAAAATCATTTTCAAGTGTATGAATACTTCCAATGGAGCCATGTGCATATCAAGATGACAAATAAAGTGATGTGTAGGCTTGCAATATAATATTTTACATGTAACTTAATTTTAGAGATCAACTACTTTGACTTTGGAGATATCAAGCAGAATTGAAGAAGAGAGTGATGCTCCATCTTGTTGATTTTATAGAACCAAACCTCAATATAACTTTGATGTCCTTCGTTTTCCTGCTTATCTAGATCATTCTTCATGTCTTCTTCTACCATGACCTTCAAATATTCCTCTTTTTGTTGATTGTTCTCTTGAATACATGGAGGATTTGATGGTAACCATGATGGAGCTTTTGCAATCCCTGATTTTAATATCTGCTCTTCACCAGGTGCAGCACATGATTCTTTGGTATTCTCATTTGAATCTTATTTTTTGCATGCTATCCTTCAATGACATCAAGAGATTTTTTTTATTTTTATATACTCTTCATGAGCTAAGATGAATACCATTTATATCAAGAGGATATGTTTGAAAGTGTTGTACCTCAACATTGTAAGTGGGTTGAGCTACTTCATTGTGTGGGTTTGGAAATGGTGGTATAGGTAATTAAGTGGGAGAGCATATTTGAGATGGATGTGGTTGGGGTTGGGTTTGTGGTGTTGGTGGATGGTATGGATAACGTGGAGTTGGGTATGGAGGATATTGAGGAAACAATCGACGATATTGTAGATGGTTTCCATAAGTTCCTTTCCAACCTTGTTTCCAAGGTTGGTTTTGGGGTTAAGATGACCAAGGTTGCAAAGGAAATGGTGTGTTCCAATTAATTTGAGATGGATGTGAATAAGCTTGAAATTGTGAGTTAGGATATTTCCTCATATGAGGTTGAATAGGCTGCCATTGTCCTCTTGGAGCTACAAAACATAGCTGTATTGGAAATTGACTTCCTCCATTGCCCTCTTAGTAAAATTCCCTCAACCTTAGTAATGAGGGGTAATATTTAACATGATGTGATTCTGCATGGACAACACAAATATCAATATCTTCTTTTTTCTTATTTTATATTCTTAACATTTCTCTAGAAATTTTGAATAATATAACACTTAGTCACAGAGATTATCCTGATTATACACTATTTGCAGAATGCATGCATAATACATAACCTCCTATACCATTTACATCAATTTGCGGAATTAAAAAAAAACAATCACATGCGCACATATCAACACAGTATGTAATGGGGAAAGCATAAAGCTGAAAACCATGAACTATATGTATATTATAATGATAGAGAACATGTAACAATACATAGTACAATACTTCTCACAAGTACTCAATACTATCTCCACATGCTATACACAAACTAGCTCAGATCTGAACAAGTCATGGGTTCAAATCTCCTCCACTGTTTGCCTGCCTCTACTGCGCAATCCAAGTTGAGAATAAATCTAATCCAAGTTCAAATTCCCCTTGGCTTGTACTGCGCAATCCTCATTGGCAATGTCAATCAATGATTGTGCAAATCTCATGCACAACTATAGTCACAACTGATAGTAGTCTCACCCTTTCATCCACCTCTAACACTTGTCTCCACTAAACTGTCCATGCACTGAATTAAATGATGTATTATTTAGTTCATTTATGAGTTAATAATTAGTGAATTAATTAATAATTAATTCAAACCACTCATCACTAGTGTATTTGTCAGTTATTCGAAATACAACTAGTTCAACTAAGTCAAACTGAACACAACTCCATCAACTCCTCAATCAACTTCACCAAACTCAATCACTTGAGTTCTAACTGAAGTCCATCATGCAATAGCTCAACTAACCCATAGGAAAAGTGTATTTCCTTCTGGAAGTTTCATGTGCCACATTCGTAGCTCGAACTGAAGTGCTACAAGAGGATAAGATAATGTTTATAGTCCAAATTTTATTAAGAGCTAATAATATTCAATTGTTCTATTTTTGGACTTGCAGTCTAAAAATAGACTCCACCCATATGTCTAAAAATAGAGGTCCATCTATTTTTACCAACATGACCAATCATCCATAAATAGCATCCTGCAACTCATAGACCATGATCCATATGTCTAAAAATAAACAGTCTAAAAATAGACTTTGCGCCAGAAATAGCCTGCGGGCCCACTTAGTGAAGGCGACTTCTTTTCACTAAGCTCCCTCATCTTGTTGCATTTTCAACACTCCCTCTCAACAAGATATTCATTATCTGCAACCCCTATCCTACCTCTATGGTATTTGAATTTTCTCCTAGTGAGCGCCTTCGTCAAGATATCAGCATCTTGATCCTCCATGGGAATATATGAAAGTAACATGATTCTTTGCTGCACACAATCTCTAATATGATGGTACCTAATGTCGATGTGCTTGGATCTATCATGAAATACTCGATTAGCCAAGAGATTAATGCAACTCTCGTTATCACAATAAATCATAGTAGGCTCCAAGTGTAACTCGAACAACCCGACCAGGATCTTCCTCATCCATATAGCCTCGCATGCAGCCAAACTTGCCGCCATATACTCGACCTCTACTGAACTGAGTGCCACGAATCTCTGCTTCTTGATGTACCAAGAAATTGTTATCGACCCGATACGTAATATCCCTCCAGAGTGCTCTTTCTATCCATTGGGCTCCTTGCCCAATCTGCATATGTGAAGCCACATAGCTTCACCTCATCCTCCTATCTGTACCACAATCCATATCTCAATGTGCCTTTGAGATAACACAATACATGCTTGCCTGCCTTCCAGAAGAGCTTGGTTGGCTTAACCATAGCTTGTCAAAGCTGGTTAATAGCATAGCATATATTGGGTCATGTATTGACCGGATACATAAGAGACCCCACCAATTGTAAATAAACAATGGCATCCACTACTTCCGCTGAAGTAGCATCCTCCTTCCTCCAACCTCCAGGAAGAGGAGTATCAACAAGCTTGTAGCCATGCATGTTGAACTTCTCCACCATCTCCTAGGCATACTTATCCTGAGAAACAAATAGTCCATCACTGCAATGTCAAATTTCCAATCCCAGGAAATAATGAAGGAGGCCCAAGTCCTTCATCTCAAACTCTCTAGATAGATCCTCCTTGCATGAAAGTATCAACAGCTCATCTCCCATCAAAATCAAATCATCTACATAAAGTACAATGATTAGCAACTTACCCTCCACCACAATCTGGTATAGGTTAGGATCCGCCTCACTCTTGGAGAATCCAAGTCTGGTGAAATAACTGTCTATCCATGTGTACAAGCACGAGCTGCTTGTTTCAACCCATACATCACTCTCTTGAGCCTGCACACATGTGACTCGCTGCTGAAGATCTCAAAAATTTCGAGCTGCTCTATGTACACCTCCTCCTCAATGACTCCATTGAGGAATGCAGTCTTCACATCCATCTGATGGATATGCCACCCCATCTACACTGGGAGAGCAAGAATCGTCCGTATGGAAGATTACCTTGCGACAGGTGCAAAGGTCTCCTCATAATCGATCCCCTCTATCTGTGAGAAGCCTCGATCAAAAAATCTTGCCTTGTACTTCTCCACACTCCCGTCAGCTGCCTACTTCACTTTGTAGATCCATCTCGAACCCACCACTGATTTCCCCTCCGGTCTTGGGACAATCTCCCATGACTGTTTCTGATAATCGAATCATACTCTTCCATCATCGCATCTACACATGCGGGATCCTCCATAGCTTCCTCGAAAGAGGATGCCTCAGTCACGACACATTTTCTCACAAGAGCCATGTATCCAATGTATCGATCGGGTGACTGTCTCTGTCTACGCTATGCTATAGGTGGTCCTACAACCTTCTCTGCATCTTAAGCCAGTCGCTCAGCTTCTGTAGTGCGCTTTCGCCCTCTAATGGTTGGCGCTGCATGAGTGGTCTCTTCCACTCCATGAACTTCATATTGTGGTTGATCCACACCCTGAAGCTCATCCGTAGGAACTAATAGCTCCTCATCTGCATGCAAGTGTGGCTCCCTCTCAAGCGAACACTTCATGGCTTTCTCCTCCTCAAATTTGATATCCCGTCGCACAACAATCTTGCGACTGTCTGGCAAATACACACGATAGTTGTGGGGTGTATTAGTGTACCCCACAAATATCCCAACCTCTGGAGTTGGGTCCAGCTTCTTCCTAGCATCCTTCGTCACATGCATGTAAACAGGAGAACCAAAAATGCTCAAATAGGAAATATCAAGCCTCTTATTAGAATAAGCCTCCTCGGGTGTACTCATGCCAAGTATCTTGTGACGACAATGGTTCTGCACATATACTGTAGTATTGTAGGCCTCCATCCATAAGTGAAGGGGTAGGCCCTGATCATGCAACACCACCTGTGCAGCACCCACAATCGTTCTTTTCTTCTGCTCAGCAACCTCATTCTGATGTGGGTTATGGGGCGCTATGAGCTCTCTTCGAATCCCTTTTGGGCTATAGAAGTCCTTGAACTCGCCAGAGATGAATTCACCACAATTTTCGCTCCTAACAGCCTTCACCTTCTTCCCCGATTCCTTCTCAACCAGTGCTTTGAACTCACAGAACTTTGAGTATGTCTTGCTCTTCTTCTATATGAAGAAGATCCAACACTTTTGAGAGAAATCATCAACAAATATGACATAGTACTTGTGCTTTGCTGTGAAAGCTACTGAGAAAGGTCCACACACATCTGTGTGAATTCTCTCAAGGATCATCGTGGTGTGACTATCCTTCTCATGAAAGGTGGCTTTCACAAATTTTCCCAAATTACACCCCTCACACTGATCTGACTGCGCAAGAGTGCCTTTAGGAATCCCAATAGAAATCTGCTGCAATATCTTCAAAGCTCCATGGTGAAGGTGGCCCAATATCCGGTGCCACAAATCGCCATCATCCCAGCTTACCACTCCTAATTTGCATGCCATTGCTGCACAACCATCTAGATGCAATTGATAAAGGTTCTTGACTCAAACCCCTATCTTGCGAGTTTCTCCAGTTGTCTTACTATACAGGAAATCTTTTCCCTCGCTAAAGACAACATCATATCCCTTATCTTCTAACATCGCCACAGAGGTAATATGCTTCTTCAATCTTGGAACATGCATCACTTCCTTCAATAAGAAGGGTTTACCAGACTTCCTCTCAAAGGAAATGGTATCGATACAGGTCGCACTATATCTACCATCATCGCCCATCTCGATGTGCACTCCAAGATCTTTCTCATCCAGATCAGAAAATAAATCTCGATCTCTTGTCATGTGAAAAGACGCACCACTGTCCAAGAACCATACCGATCCCATCACACTTGATACTAAGCATGCGATCAGCAAAAAATCTAGCTCAAACTGTGAGGCTAAGGCCTCTCCTGCTGCAGATCCATCAACTTGCTTATTTTTCTTCTTCTACGGACAATTTGTGGCATAATGTCCATGCTGGTGACAGTGAAAGCACTTCACCTTGGACATGTCCTGCTTCTTGCCTTTCGTACCGGAATGAGAAGCTTTCTTGTTCTTCCCCTTCTTTGCTTTGGCAACCAAAGCACAATTTTCTTCATCAGATGCCTTTGATGAAGATCCGTCCCTGGTATTCTGCCTGATCTCCTCTTGCAACAAGATCAGACCAAAGTCTCTCCCATCCTGGTAATTTTTCCCGACCATTGACAGAGTCCTGATAGGAATGCCAACTCTTCAGAAGACTAAGGAGAGCCAAGCGCACCAAGTCCTCATCATCGACAGTCACCCCCACACTTCCTAGCTCATCCCGGCATTGGGTGAACTTCGTGAGATACTTGGGCATACTGTCTCCTTTCTCAGCTTTGATGTTTTTGAGTTTATCCTTGAGCACCAACTTCCTCTGGTCGCTCTTGCTTTGGAATAAGTCTGTCAAAGCTTTCCACATCAAGTATGGAGAAGCCTTTCCATGGAGACTGGATACAATGTGATCCTTCATGCCCTCCAACAGAATCCTTCGACACTTTGCTGTCTTCTTTTGCCAAGAATCAACTTGAGCAGCATCAGTAGGCTTTGGGACTTCAGCATCTATGAACTCCTTCAACCCATTGTCATCTAACACCGCCTCCATCCTGTCTTTCCATGCAATATAATTCAAGCTGCCTTCAAGGGAATACTCCAATCGCAATCTGTTGAAAGAC
>APFE030870799.1:4099-14242 GCA_000404065.3 Pinus taeda | reverse complement strand
AATATAACTAATAATAATAACAACATTCAAATTAATTAAAAATAATATTATTTAACACAACATTAATACCATATCAAATGATGTTAGTAATTTTCTTGGCTAAATTTACTTACATTTAGGTTTTATTACTTTAAGATTTTAATAATATTGGTTTTTTATTATTTTAGGTTTATAACAATATTATTATTATGATATAAACATTAAATTGAAATTTAATATTGTTAAATATTGATTTGAATACTAATGTGAATATTAATATGAAATTACTAGTGAAATTAATATCAACCACATTTAGTAATGTGGTTGTGATAGTACAAACTAAATTTTAGTATGGATTGATATGTGTTATTCTATATAGAACTTTTTTGTGGATTTCAAGCAATGAAAATCATGAATAAAATCAAAGCTTGATAAAAAATTGTGATTATATATATAAAAAGTCTATTAATAAAAAATAGCGGGTTTTTTTTAATATTTTTTTTTTCATTATCATAATGTTATATTTCTGAATTTAGGTTTATGTGATCCATAATTATAATGTTGGGACATTTTTCGGTACTAATCACATCCAGAGTATTTTGTCAAGGCCCTCACATTCAGAGTATTTTGTCGAGGCCTTTCGAACGAACTGGTGTGGTTCATCATCAGGACAAGATGCAAAGTTAGATTTAGGCAACAAAGTAAATAGTGATAGCGATGGAAAGAGATGATAATGGCTAGCTTTGACCCACAATATAAAATATTCAATAAGGATGAGGAGAAATCGTCGTCACGACTAGATGCAGAGTGAGATCTAGGCAACATAATAAATAGTGATAGCGATGGAAAGAGCTAATAATGGCTAGCTTTGATCCACAATCTAAAATATTCAATAAGGATGATGATAAATTTTTGCCACAGAATAAATAGTGAGCAATGAAATAAATAGTGATAGCGATGGAAGCACTGATAATGACTAGCTTTGATCCACAATATAAAATATTCAATAAGGATGAGGATGATTTTTTGCCACAGAATAAATCGTGATAGCGATGGAAAGAGCTGATAATGGCTAGCTTTGACCCACAATATAAAATATTCAATAAGGATGAGGAGAAATCGTCGTCACGACTAGATGCAGAGTGAGATCTAGGCAACATAATAAATAGTGATAGCGATGGAAAGAGCTGATAATGGCTAGCTTTGATCCACAATCTAAAATATTCAATAAGGATGATGATAAATTTTTGCCACAGAATAAATAGTGAGCAATGAAATAAATAGCGATAGCGATGGAAGCACTGATAATGACTAGCTTTGATCCACAATATAAAATATTCAATAAGGATGAGGATGATTTTTTGCCACAGAATAAATCGTGATAGCGATGGAAAGAGCTGATAATGGCTAGCTTTGACCCACAATATCAAATATTCAATAAAGATGAGGAGAAATTTTTGCTTGAACCAACTAGTGTGGTTCATCATCTTAATGTAATATAGATTACAATATATTTATCAAAATAAAATAATACCCTATATACTTACAAATAAATATATGTTGACTCTCCTAACAAATTTTGACTAAGAAACAATTAAGTTATTTATTTTATTTCAAGTTATGATTAACCAAAAAAATAAATAATTACACTAATGGTAAGTGACTGGATGTGATTAGTACTAAAAGATGTCCTAACATTATAATGTTATATATCAATACAACTATAATTAACTCTTAAATTAATTCTATTCATTTATTTTAAAAGATATATATAGATTGATCATGTATGTAAGTGTATTTCAATTTCTTTTAAAAAATTGAAACTTCATATCATGTACAATTTCCAATACATATAAACAACAACTTTACATGAAATAACAATCTTAACCCAATATACTCACTTATCTAATATTTTATATTTGATTTTTAACCAACTTAGATTCAACTCTGGATATATCAAGCGCTCTTGAGGTGCAAACGTCTTTTGGGAGTGAAGAAAGTTTTGCACCTCGAGAGATTTGATGCGTCTTAGAGCTTGATAGATTCAGAGTTAAGATAGATCTAGGATGGTTTAATTATTAATTTTATTTTTTAGTTTAATTTCTATTTTTATGTAATCTCACTAAGTCAAAATGTTTTAATTTACAGCTTGATTGGGCCTAATAGTTAAGAGCATGTGTTTCCTCCTAAGAGATCACAGGTTCAAAACAAGAGCGAGGTAGAGTATGTATGCCTTCGTAGACATTAGCAGTCAAATCGTTGCATGTAGGTGGGTCCCTTGTCCCACAAACAAAAGAGTCTCATATACAAATTTAGGTCCCTTGTCCCACAAACAAAAAAGTCTCATATATAATTTGGTGTGTTAGTTGTTCCACAAACAAAGGTGTCATACACAAATAGGAACATATTACTGGATACAGAAAATTTCAATTTTCTTTCCACATGAATGTTCACTGCTCTCAACTCACATAAATTAGCGTTTCACGGAGATAAAATTATTTCATTTCTCAATTTACTCTCGCATTGCACTCTCAACTCACAGAAGTAGCTGCTGTCACACAAACACATTTCTATTCTCTCAGGTTTTCCGCTCGCTCAACATGGGGGTCACTACCACGAGGAACGCAATGCTCCCCCTCTGCAACAACAACATCTCCATTCATCGACTTTCCTTCCGCACTTTGAGCGTCCCTGCAGACACGCGCATTAAAACACTCTGTCGCACCAACAGACTTCAAGAGGCACTGGACACCTTCAAGCACCTGCTTTCACCTAAATCTACATCCATCCCCTCTCTAATCACCTGCAATGTCTTGTTAAGTAGCCTACTTCGACTGAATCAACATGAGTCAGTGTTTTCTGTTTACAAACTTATGATTGAAGGCGACATTATTCCAGATCTCATAACTTTGAACATTATCATCAATTGTCATTGTGAAACAGGTAAAATGGATTATGCATTGAAAGTGTTTGAAGGAATGGAAGCACATTTGTATGTTCCAAATGTCGTAACCTTCAATACCCTCATCAAAGGGTTTTGCAGGAAATTCAGAGTCGAGGACGCTTTCAAGGTTTTCAAACAAATGAGGAGCAAACAACAACAGCCTAGTCATGTTACATATAATACCCTAATAGATGGGCTCTGCAAGACTGGTAAATCCCACGAAGCGTTCGGGTTGTTAGCTGTTATGCTGCAAAAGGGCCACAAGACTGACACATCCACATTTAACTCGTTCATGGATCGACTATGCAAAGAAAGTAAGCTCCAAGAAGTCCAGAAACTATTGTATCTGATGATAAAAGAGGGTTGTAATCCCGATGTTATTACATACAGTATACTTATTAACGGTTTATGTAAAGAAGGCAAGTTGGATGAGGCGTGGGAGCTCTTCGATGAAATGTCTGAGAGAAACATATGCCCTAATGTTGTAACATACAGTGTGCTTATTGATGGTTTATGTAAGGAAGGCAAGTTGGCTGAGGCGAGGAAGCTCTACTCTGAAATGTCTGCCAAAAACATATCCCCTGATGTGGTCACGTACAATGCGCTTATTGATGGTTTATGTAAGGAAGGCAAGTTGGACGAGGCGATGAAGTTCTTCTCCGAAATGCCTGACAAAAACATATCCCCTGATGTGGTCGCGTACACTGCGCTTATTGATGGTTTATGTAAGGAAGGCAAGTTGGACAAGGCGACGAAACTCTTCTCTCATATGTCTGAGAAAAACATATCACCTAATGTGGTCACACACAATGTGCTTATTAATGGTTTATGTAAGGAAGGCAAGTTGGCCGAGGCGATGAAGTTCTTCTCTGAAATGCCTGACAAAAACATATCCCCTGATGTGGTCACGTACAATGCGCTTATTGATGGTTTATGTAAGGAAGGCAAGTTGGATAAGGCAACGAAGCTCTTCTCTGAAATGTCAGAGAGGAACATATGCCCCAATATTGTCACATACAACTCTCTTATTCATGGTTTATGTAATAAAGGCAAGTTGGATGAGGCAAAGAAGCTTTTCTATGAAATGTCTAGCAGAAACATTTGCCCTAACCTTGTCTCATACAATGCACTTATCAATGGTTTATGTAAGGAAAGGAAATGGCAGGAGGTCACCAGAGTGCTTCATGAGATGCTAAACAAAGGGTGCAATCCAGATGTTATCACATACAGCACTGTTATTGATGGTCTTGGCAAAGAAGGCAAGCTTCAGGAAGCTCTCGGGTTATTAGATGTTATGGTGAAAATAGGCAATCCACCTAATGAAATCACATACGGTACACTTATAAATGGATTTTGCAGAGTGGGTAATCTGGAGAAGGCAGGGGAACTTCTTCGAGAGATGCCAGAGAAAGGTTGCAGGCCTGATTTAGTTAGTTATAATACATTAATACACGGGCTTTGCAAGCATAATAGGATAGACGAAGCTCACCAGATCTTCTATGAGATGCAAGGCCAGGGTCAGAGCCCTGATATTATCACATACACCACATTGATGAATGGACTCTGCAGAGTGGGTAACCTGAAGGAGGCAATAAAATTATTCGAACAGATGAAAGACAGAGGTCATGGGCCTCATATGATTGCATATGCCACCATCATGGACGCACTATGCAAGGAAGGCACACCCCAAAACGCCAATAGAATATTGGATGAGATCTTGAAAAACGTTTGATACTTGTGTTGTGACATTAAGTTGTAAATAAAAGCTTCTGTAACGATATTGCTGAAATGCACCTCGCAAGATTTAGTAAAAGGGAGTAAATTGCAGTTGATGAAGTACAGGGATGACTTTGGTAATAATGCACTATCTGAAACAGGTATGGTGGCTGAGTTGATCAAGTGGTACACGTGGAATTTCAATAAGAGTGCATCAGGTGTTCAATATTAGGAGAGGACGTTACAAATCATAGGAGTGGTGAGTTACAAATTGATCTGATATTTTTTTAGTCATGACATTGTTTCAAAGGTTGTTAATAGATTGATAAGGATTTCAAAAATATTATACGAAGTGTTAGACTTTTCTTCAGTTTATATTGTCTGAATTGTCTGTCTGAAGTGGTCCTGAGGAAGCGTTTTATCGTAGTTAGTATTTAGCAAATCGCTTCCAATAGTCGCAACTTCTAATGTAGGCAAAACAGATGGACTTACTGTAATAGCACCTATTAGTAAAAGACTTGCCGGCAGCCATATAAAATACTATCAAGTCAGTTTTATGCGTGAAAATTGATGAACTGGGTTAGGTCTACTCATGGCTTGCTCTACCAGTTGGTGAGTTACTATTGCTGAATTGTTCATGGTTTGTTTTAGGTAAAAACTAAAATAGATGGTTGATCAATCGGCTGTCAAACGCATTCAATAATTAATTTTGTTTGAGAGTTTGACATTAATTATCACTTTCCCTGAGGTCATGTAATTTATTAAGATTCACTCTAATAAATGTAACCTGGCAACATGGGGATTTGCTTCACTAGGTATGGTATTATTGCATTGAAGGTAGTTTGACTCTATGAACACTATGTACTTTAGAGGCTACGTGGCAAAACAGTCTACAAGAACAGCATGAGAGTATGAAGGCAGAGATAGGACATTACTCACAGTAAGGTCTGATCAATCTTACTCTATGCAGACTTTACTCTGTGGCTATGTCATGATTTAACTGTCCTAATTAGTTGCATGCATATATGAAACTCGAATGGCAGTACACAATGATCAAAACCTTACTGTAGATTCACTTCTCACAGGCTGTTAAGTTCAACTAGTTTAACTTCCTCTGCATGGCTAATGTGCAATACTAGCTCCAAGCTTTGCTTTTTACAGGACATATGATTAGAATATACAGAAATTTGGATTCACAGGTCACAAGCTGTTAAAATCAGTTAGTTTAACTTCCTCTGCATGGCCAATGTGCAATACTAGTCTAAGCTTTGCTTCTTACAGGAAATATGATTAGAATATACAGAAATTTGCTTCTGCCACTAGTTGGTGAATATAGTCTTTGCTGGAAGTGAACACCGTCAGATTTATCTACTATATATTGCACTAGACAGATGATTTGCAATCCCGTGTTTTTTCGTTTCTGGTCTTCAATGGATGTGGCTTGGGGAACTTTGATTCCAATAGCTTTGGGATCTCAGAAATAGTATAGCTCAGTATATATTTATAATATTATTTGGGATAAAAATTGAAATGTTTGGTTTGCTTAATGCGAAATGCCAGGGAGCAACATCTACAAGAATTAAAGATAAGTGTCCTTCAAGAATTAGTCAACAGGAATGACAGGTATTGATCAGCTATTGATCTGTTGTCTTCATTCAAAATGAAATCCAATTTTATTATTTGACATCATAGGATTCTTATTGAAATGTGAGAATTCCAATAAAGAAAGATATAATTTCTGGATTTTTTATGTTTTTGTCCGTATCCTATCATATTGTAATTTTATATAATCCAGACGAGAACTTGCAAATTTGGTGAAACATGGAAATCCCATACAAAGAACGAAGTTCAGGATGGGTAGGTATGACCTATCATATTGTAATTTTATATAATCCAGATGAGAACTTGCAAATTTGGTGCCACATGGAAATTCCATACAAAGAACGAAGTTCAGGACGGGTAGGTATGAATGTCTTGGACCGCTCACTGCTCTCGGTTTGTAGTGGATCTTTTTTGTTTGCATCAATTTAGTGATCTCATTTACATTTAATACCGAGATTTTCCTTTTTATTATCGCATTTGTCTTTTTACCCATTGCATAAGTTATGTTCTGCACATGGTTTTGATTTGAAATGCAGCCTGAGTTCTATAATGAATGCCAGGAGAAATATAGCCCAGCCATTAATATTGTTTCTAAGATTACTCAACCGGCTTTCTTGCATCCACAGCTTCCTTCAATTCTAACCATTTGTGGCATGTGCTATCTTTAGGTTTGATTACATCCTATTATGGCATTTCTTAAAAGGATAATTTGCTCATGTATTCTTGCCCTTATCATTATTTACTGCATGCATAATGAGAAGGACCGTGCAACTATGGTGCCATCTTTAAATTCTATCATCCTCAACTGGTACGTTAGTTCCAATGCACGGGTCACCAGTTTTCTCCAACAACTCCTAGTTCTCATCGCCACTCGGGAAGTCTGCCATCATGGTCAATGCCTAGGGTGTCTTTATATAAAACCCTTGTTGGCAAGGCCTTTCTAGTCACGCACCAGTGATCCCTCCCCTCCGAGTAGTGTTGGTTTCCCACCGGATTACTTCTCCTGTAAGCAATTGCTGTTTAACTGTTCGTACTATTTGGCTATTATTGTTGTTAATTGCATGACCTTTATTTTGCCTTGGAAATTTTATAAAATTTCAATTTTGTCTGGCATACCAATTAGGCAGGCCAATTCTCTTTGTGATCGGTACCTCTGGCAATTTTATGTCCCAAGCTGAGATTTGTTTGCAGCTTGCTTTGGCATGCTTTTTTTTTTCTTATGGTTTTGAATGCGTGATTCTTGAATCCGTGTGAAATAATTTGTGACATGTGTTACTTTTCCGGATGCTAGATCTATTGGGTAGTGCTTTGTACCTGTTACAATATACGAAGAGGACTAATAAGTCTCATGGCATGTATTACTTACAATGCATTTTCTTATTAGACATCATCAAATACTTGAATATTTAGGCTCTTCTGTCCAAATTGTAATAGGTAAAACAATTATTATCTTGATCTATGTCTTGTTAGATCTTGTAGCAATCATCTTGATTTACAAGTTGACATGGCTAAGCGTCTCAATCAAAGAGGACATCATTTAGAGACAGGGCCCTTTTTTTCAATTGACGTTTTTACATTGGTAGCAAGGGCAGGCAGGTTCAATTTTGGTTAGCATTAGCAACAAGCAATAAATAAGACATTGTTTAGCATCTGGTTCCATCCATCAATTCCAGCAGCCATTTCTGGAAAGTATGTTTGGGTAGTGCTTCGTACCTGTTATAGTATAGGATGAGGACTAATAAGTGTCAAGACATGTATTGGTTACAATGCAATTTTTTATTAGACATCTTCAAATACTTCAATATTTAGACTCTCCTGTCCAAATTGTAACTGCTAAAACAACTATTATCTTGATCTCTGTCTTCTTAGATCTTGGAGCAATCATATTGATCTACAAGTTGACATGGTTAAGTGTCTCAATCGAAGAGGACATCATTTAGAGACTGGTCCTTTTTTTTCGGTCGACGTTTTTACATTGGTAGCAAGGGCAGGCAGGTTCAATTTCGTCTCCATTCCACCTGGATGCCCAAACACAGGGCCTCCAACTTTGCAATCACCGTCAAGCAAAACCTAGAGGGAAAGTATGTTTCTGAAAAGGTGTGGTCATTGTAAAGATCACTGACAGAAAATCTGTCGTGACATGTACATACCATAATTCTAAGGAGAGGAGCATTCCCTCACCAAATTGTTCCTTGATCGTCTCGGTGTACCCTTATAACCTGTACGATTTTGTGTGTTTCTTCATTCACTCTTGCTTTATCCAAAAAACCCAAAGGGAAATTGTGTTCATCGAAAGGCATGGTCAACTAGAATCTCAGTTCTACATAAAGACACTGACAGGGAATTTGTCATGACATGTACATACTATAATTCTAAGGAGAGGATCATTCGCACATCAAATTGTTCCTTGATCTTCTTGGTCTAGTAAGATTTTGCATGTTTCTTCCATCCTGTCCTCCACTGTTTCTTAGAGGATCATTCGCACACCAAGTTGTTCCTTGATCTTCTTGGTCTAGTAATATTTTGCATGTTTCTTCCATCCTGTCCTTCATTTTTTCTTTATCGAATTGGGAGTATATCGTTTACCTTCATTTCTTCTTTATCCAATTGGGAGTATATCGTTTACCTAATCTGGCTTTCATATTGACAATGTTTAATGTGCTTCTATAGTTACCTTGCTGCATGCCAGCCTATATTTCTACATTTTCTGTGGGTGAAGTGTTATAGTCATAGTTTTTATTCCTTTTCTCCTATTTAGGTATTCATACCTTTGTGATAAGAGTTTTACTGGCACATCGAAGAGCTAGTCTTATATGTACCCTTATAAGATGTTTGAGATATAAAGTGCATGCTGCATTTTGATTGTGTCTTGAAAGTAGGCTAATTTGTAACAATATTATCAAAACCAGACCAAACCAGTAAGAACTGGCCAGTTCAACTAGTTGGAGGGCAAAATTGTTTTGGTCTGGTGAACCATCCTTTTTTGGCTGGTTCGGTACTAAATCGGCCCATTCTTGTATGGATCGGTCTTGTACAATGCTATCAAGCAGGGTTGGAATTTCGATTTCTCTTTACCCGTCATATACATTTTTTTGACGTTTTAGGTCTTTATTCTTCCTTTCAAAAACCGTTGTTTAAAATTTTTCCCTTCAAGAGTGATGCTTTTAAAATAAATTAACCCTTTACCAATAAAGGTTTTATTAAAAAATTACCTTTCAAACATAGTTTTAAAAACTGGCCCATCTAACCGGTTACCGGTCTAACCGGCCGGTTAGCAGGCCCACCAGTTGAAACCCGCCAAAAAACTCGGTCAGAGGGGTGACTTCACCAAATTTTGCAGCTAACCTGTCCTAACCGGCTGCCCACCGTGAGCCCAAAAAGTGACTTTTTGACAGGGTTTTAGGGGTTTTGGAGGGAAACTAAGGGTGCTTTCCCTCCAAAAACACCCTCTCCAAGCCTTTAAGAGGCCCTTCTCCCTCTCATTTGTTTCACACATCTCATTTGGAGTGTTTGTGAATTTGCTTGGGAGCTTGGAGAGTGTTGAGTTTTTGCTATAGTGGAACAACAAAGTTTAAGCTAAGTAGTAGTCATTGTGATATGATTGATGGCAAAATGATCTGCAAATATTGCCAAAAATCCATTGAAGGAGGGGGTATTAATAGGTTCAAGCAACACTTGGTTGGGATAGGAGGCCATGTAAATCCATGTGGAGCACCAAATGAAATAATAGGGCATATTAGCGCAGAATACATTCAGAAGTTTGAGACTCAAGTCACTGAACCAATAGAGAAGTTTGTGACTGCAAAGTTTGGGAGTCGAGACTCAACCAACTGAGTTTGATCATGATGACTCATGAGAAGTTTCAAGTGATAATATTGATCACTATTATCATATATGTAGAC
>APFE030870766.1:12607-23167 GCA_000404065.3 Pinus taeda | reverse complement strand
TAATGAAAAATCAAGCTGGTAGTCCCGATTTTGGGGTCCAGGGGAAAATCTCTGTGTATATGTGTTTTATGTGTTATGCTCTTGCATTGTTTATTTTATGTGTTTTAGAATTCGTATGCAGGTAATTTTTGTACGGGGTTAAAACATACAAGGAATTTGTTATATAATTTAGTGAAACAAATTGATTTTACTAAATCTAGGTACAAGAGTCTATGTAAAATAATTTCAATGTAATTTGAGAGAGTTAGAGAGAGGGGAGTGAGAGTTCTCTAAGTTTGAAGGAATGAATGTATGTGGGAAAAGAGGAAGATTCTATCTAGTCTTTTAGATTTGTAATCATTTCTCTGTTATTTAATATATGAACCTACATGTATCTTATTGTGTATATCTATGCGTAATTGAATTTGAGTTGTGTAAGTGTGACAAATTTATTTCCACTGTTGCAAGAAGAGTTGAATGTTGCAGGAAAATGGTTCCAAATCAAAGACTATACATTAGCCTTTATAATGTTTCAGAAGGGTTTTATAATTGATAGGATTAATAGTTGCAACCAGATTTCAATGACATTGAATTTCCATTTCAAACGATTTGTCAATTGACAGAGACACAAACAAATTTTTGTCGCAAAGTCCGCCATCTAAATCTCTGGAGGTATTTGGATTAAAACATATTAGACATAAAAAGAGTTCAAGTAATAAATCCAACCCCCAGATGTTGAGAAACCAAGTGCAATGTAATGCAACACTTAATTCCTCTTTCTTGGTAATTACTTGTGAAAATAATTGTTATTTTAGTCTTTACTTATTCTTCATCAAGCAATTACATTTTGGTTAAAATGTTCAAAGAAACTGAAATTACAATTCAAGAGACAAGAGACACCATAAATTAAGCCAACAGCCAATATAAAACCCACAAGGGAAAAACCCAAAAATCCTTTCCTTATAGAATCTTTATCAACAAGAGACAAATCCAAGTCATTGATAAACTGACCAATAGACCAATTACCAAAGTGTCAAGTCATCCCTCCAAATATATGCTCCCAAGGTGTCATATGCATGTCCTTTGATGTTGCATGCCATAGAGATGAGGTACTTTAGGAACTCACATAACCAAAAATATAACTCACATAACCAAAGATGACATACCTTGAGAATTCACATAACTAGAGAGAGAAGGAACTTCATATATTCACAAAAAAAAACCTCTTCATAACTTTGTATAAAATCCCCAAACATAAAATAAATAATAATAATAATAATAATAATAATAAATAATAATAATAAATAAAAATTAAAATTAAAATTAAATATAAAATAAAAAAATAAAAAAAATTATATATAAAAATAAATAAAAATAAAAATTCCTTTTGAGGAATGTGAGTAGGTAAAAGAAATATAGTCTTCGGTTCATGTGAAGGGGTGCCACTTATGCTGAGTCGACTTATCTTGTTGGAGGTCCGAATTGGTCTACTTAGGGACAAGAAATAAAACTTTTAAAATTCAATTTTATTTCTTTTAAATGTCCAAATGGAACATCACAATAATTCTTTTTATTTTGACTCAAATGAATTCTTTTGACTCTAGCATGAATAACATGCTCAAATAAATACAACAATGATAAATTATACATTATGAAGACCAACCTTAGTTACAATTTTATCACTCACTCTTAACTATGGAGGTGTTCATAAGCAATCATGAGGATATTCTCAAGTTGAAGGCTTCTATAAAAAAGGATCGATATTGATAAGGATCATTATAAACATCACACTGACTAGCATTATCAAATTACCAAGGCCTTGACAAGTAAACTCTATCTCTTCAGTAGATCAGAGAAAAATGTTGGGAGGCATTCAAAATGACACCACACAACCACCTCTCTAAGGCACATACTCCACCTAGGTTCCTCAAAGTATGTCCTCCATAGGACCATTTCCTAATTTGGTGTCACAACACTTGACACAAATAAATGTTGGTCCATTGGACCATTCTTGAACTGGGTCAATGTACTTGCTTAGGGTGTTAACCCTAATCAGTCATAGCTCATGAAACAAGAATGTCAGTCTATGATGCTTATTCCATCTACCATTCTCCCTATCCAGGTCCATGTACTTGACTTAGGGTGTTAATCCTAATTGGTCACATTACATGACACGTGGAGAAAAAAAGTGTCCATCCTCACTCCCTCTCAATTTGGAAGGGATTATCCACAAGCCTAAGCTTGTCTCAAAAGTACTCAAGATTTTTTTACATCAGCTACATGTTCATTTGTGGATATCTATTGAATCTTCTCAGCTCCCATCTTCCCCATATCTCAAATCATAATGTGTTTTGACCTTTCATGAAAAATTAGGTTCTCTGACAAACTTCTTATTGATTTGATCATTACAAAGTATCACGGTCAAATCCAGCATGCCATCAAATAACCCATAAAACAAACATTTTACGAAGCTAAATTTCTTCACAGCTAACAACAAAAACTACCATATCTTATGCCTCCACAACGCTTAGTGCAAAAAAATCCTTCTTCATGCTCTTCCAAGAAACCATACCATATCCCATGCATAAATAACCATCATTGGTATATTTTATCATCATTAGAATTGTCACTCCAATCGATGTAACAATTCATCATTCCAAAATTTTGAAGGATCTTGACCACATGCTTCCTTTGATCAAGGAATATTTCACCAGTTTTATGCCAAACTTCAAGTCCCAAGTAGTAGTGTATCAATCCAAGATCATACATGTCAAATTCTGATTCCATATCCCTCTGAAGGAATAACGTTTCCTCTAACTTATGATTCCTTCTTAAATCATTCAACCAGTGCTAAAGTATGAGGTCTTATTTAATCATGAGACTCCTTTTTCATGTCTTTCAACAATCTGGGGTAACACATTCAATTGAGGAAAATGTCTTATCATGAACTTCTTCCTTTTACTTGGGAGAATCTTCTTATTTCCATGCTACCATTTGTTTCATGCTAGAACTTGACTTCTCTTAGATAAAATCAAGGGATGCTTTAAACTTCCTACTCCTCATGCATTCTAGTCTTCTATAATTTTGGAAATCCCTCTTGCTTTGCTCTGTTCTTCTATTTCCTTCATGCGTTGCCAAGGCATATGCATCCCTTGTCATTAGCCTGCAATTTTCACTAGGATGCCATCGAATAAAAAATACAATTAAGGAATGTAGATAGACAAGATATTATCCAAAGGTAAAGCTAGTAGTAGTAGTCAAAGAGAGAATATATAGAATACTTATCTTTTGAAAAAAATTAGTTCCCTCTTACTTCTGGAGTTGTTGCATTTATCTTGCAATTTCATTATCTTTGTCCTCATAATTAGCATGATGTCATATCCTTCTTGCAAAAGCTAGGGTTTCTTCTTTATAGTGGAAACTATCATTCCTAGGGTACAAACGCTAGATTTTTCCTTGTTCAAGCTTTTGTTAGGGTTCATATACCAACATACTAGATTGTAACTTGATACATCAATACTTTTCCTTTCAGGCTCTTCTCAGCTTGCTAGGGTTTTGTAAACCACAGACTCCCAATTTGCAGGTGCCCAAATGCCAAAATCCTATATTCATTATCTCATCAATTAATCAATAGTTAACTTTGAATTTATCAAGCCAAGAAACCTAGCTTCCTAGAATCATTGTATTTCATCATGGTAGATCTCAATACCCAAGATACTTTGGCATCAATACTTTAGAAGTTCATATCCCCTTCAACAACTTTTAATCCAATATCCTTGACTTGTAGTACTATAGCTTTGATATTTTACCTTAAATAAGAATTTGTCCTCTTTTCATTGATTATTAGGATCATAGGTCACATATTTCAATGTTAGTTCCTTTTTCCATATCAAATTACCAAATAATAGATTCCGTCATATCTTACCTTGATCCTATATGAGCCAAGTCATAATTGGGATTCAAAATAATTACTGCTAGATATGCCACACTTCAAGTGGTAATGTAACTTGGATCTCAATCCAAACCAATCCAAGAATTTATTCAAGCGATTTACTTCAAAGAGACTTTAGGTTGGTTCTTTATTACCTTGATCCTATATGAAACAGTTGACAACTGGGGTTCAAAATAATTACTATTATATATGTCACACTTCAAGTTGTAATGTAACTTGGATCTCAAGCCAAACCAATCCAAGGATATCTTCAAGCGATTTACTTCAAAGAGACTTCAGGTTGGTTCTTTATGATCTTGATCCTATATGAACCATGTCACAACTAGGCTTCAAAATGATTACTTCTATATATGCCACACTTCAAGTTGTAATGTAACTTGGATCTCAAGAAAACCAATCCAAGAATTTCTTCAAGTGATTTACTTCAAAGAGGCTTTAGGTTGGTTCTTTATGATTGCTAATATATATATATATATAATATATATATTATATATATGATTGATTATATATTTCATCCTTCCTTTATGTATAGAAAATAGTATCATGGTCACATCATAGAGATGTATCCTTCACAAACTTGTGCCATAGAAAAGGTCTTGATAGATAAAGAGGTTTGGATACTTGTCACAATAATACCACTATAATTCGGATGTCATGGATGTAGCTAACTTGTATTTTAGAGAGGTAATATAAATTGAGCTCTTTTAAAAAGGGGTTTCTTATCATCATATATGGATTCAAATCTCATACTTTCTTTACCGAAGATAATTTAGGATGACAATACTTACCTCATTTCGTATGAATATTACCATATAGGAGACTCATATGCCACGGAGAGCTCAGATGTCTCCTAACTTGAATTCAACACAGACTTGGATTCAACTATAGATGCAATTCGTATAGTTCCACAGTTATGTATAGCCTCAAACTTCGTGTCATTCCACAATGATAAATTGCTTCACGTTTGCATCCTTAGATCTGTACTTTTTTATAAAATAGGTGCCAAAATTAGCTCATATAACAAAGAAATGATGTCACAGGTAGGCATTATTTCACAGATATTTAGTGCCTTAGTCTTCTACTCAGTCTTCCAGGACTACTTGAGTGAGAGATGTGAGAGAGAGATGTGTGTCCAATCATTACTATTCTTGAACCTTACTCTCATATGACTTGAATCATAGGGCTTGAACCATAGTGATGACATATTATAAAAAGATCAGATATGAGTTTTTGATCTACCATGTTGGAAAATGTAATTAGTTTCGATATTCATAATTGTCATTGTACTCATGTCAATATGTATATCTTATGTAACATGAAAAAAAAAATTAAAGCATGGGTTTCATGCTTCTTTTGATTGGTCTTCTAGATAATGCATGTTCTTCATGCTTCTAGGGTTTGTCATTTCATAAGATTTATTTTCATGAGTCAAGAGAGTCAATGTCAAGTATATAAGACCCATATGGGCAATATGTATCATGAAAAAGAATTGATTTTAAGTCAAGAAAGTCAAAATAAGCCTCTTAGCACAAGTCAGCCAAAGAGGGTTATTCAACCTCCACATATGAGTATAAATATAATTTGCTCGACCTCATTTGAAAACTAATTCTATATACAATCAATAATTTTGATTTGAAGTGTGAAATTGAAGGAAGAATTCAAGAAAGGCAAGGAAAGAAGAATTTGGAGCTAGAAGGAAGGAAATTGAGTTTTTGGTCAAGGTTTTTCCATACTTTATCTCACACATACGAAGATACTAAGTTGTTGTAGGGGTTGAAGTTGCATACCTACTGCAGGTCCGAAACATAGTAGTTGGGGGGAGAAATGATGAGTTTGGTGCAACTCTAGAAGCATTTCAATCTTTTTGACTTGGTTTGAATTTGACCTAATTGGAAGGGTTTCTTGGAGGGCTAACTTGGTGCTAGGAATGTTGAAAATGTAACTAGTATTGGTCTTCATAATTGTTATTGAGTCACGATTTAATGTATTTTTCAAAAATAAAGAAAAAGAAAATTTAATTATTTTTATGAGCATAGGTTCCATGCTCTATGTATTTTGTTTCTAGGACAAGCCTCCATTGAAGGCTTCTAGGGTTGAGTCATAAGTAATTGTACTTAAAAAAAAAATTGATGTAATTTGGTCATCTACACCTCCTCCATCAAGTCAGCTTTCCCTCTCCTCATGTTAGCCTCATTAAGGAGCTACAACCAATATATATAGCCATGTATTCAACCTACTAGGAGATAATCAATTAATGTGATTCAATACGAAATTACAAGAGAAGAAAAGAAGTGGAAAGAAATTTTGAAAAGAAGGAAGAACCAGAGTGAATGAAGGAGTAACACTTGTAAAGAAAAGGGAAATGAAATTCTCTTTCTTTATGTCACACGTGTAAGTTAGGGTTACTGCAAGTTCAATCTATTGCAAGTCAAAGTTTAGGAATTTTAGAAAAGGTCGAGACCCTGTTTGACTCAAAATTTGGAAAAATAACTCAAGTCGACTTTTGAGAATTTGACTAAAGTTTGATGGCTGACTTGATGGATTGGAGAAAGTATATGTCTTGTTGAAATGGTCTAGGTTGTCTCATTTGATTTGATTCTAAATAAGAGAAGAAGAATATTTATTTTTTCCCCTAAGAGATGGGTTTTTCCCTGGCTGAGTGCCTACATCTTGTGTTCTTGTCTTTGTGATCTTTATAGTTTTGGAAATTGTCTTGATGATAAGAACTTAATAATAGAAAAATAAATAATGTGAAATCAAAAGAAAATGTCATGTTAAAAAGAAATCAAACTAAAGAAACCCTAATAAGTTGCGCTAAGGATTTTTCAACAAGGAGGAGGTCTTGATCTTGAGGTTTGGGTCTTGGTTTTCTCATTTGAAGCATATTTTATAAGAAGAGAAGAGATTTTTTGGGTTTTTCCCTTGGAGGGGTTTTTCCTAGCTTGGAGCCTAATTTGTTTGTCCATTGTATTTATTGTTTTTGTTCTTCATAATTGATTGATGAGATCTAATCAAGAAACATAATAAGATAAAGTAAATTTCACAAGCAATTATTAAGGTTAAAGGAGAAATTGAATTAATAGCTACCCTACTATATTCTCCAACATGGTATTAGAGCTAAGGTGAACAAGAAAAGGCGGCTAGAATGTCATCTTGAAGGGTTTGCAAGAGAGATCATTTTCAAGAGGACAAAAGGAAAGAAAAAAAAATATATATTGACCTGGAAGGAAGAATACTACATCAATATTTCGTTGAAGAAGACCTCATCATCAAGCTTTCATTGAAGGAAGGAAGGACAAGTCTTTGTTGAATATTCTCTAGTGAATAATATTGAAGAAGAATAAGCATCAAGGAATCTTGGTATCATCTCTCACTCTTTGAAATTTTTTTAAGACACCATTGTTGAAGGAATCCTAGAAATCATCATTCTAGGGAAATTTTTAGATCTCCTTGAAGGCATTGAAAACATCAAGATAGCTAGAGACATCATCAAAAGGGAAGGACTCTTGGTTGACAAGTAAGTGTTATATTGTCTTCTATTTCTCAATGCATAGATAATATGGTTACATTTTACGAGGAGAGAAACAAGATTTTTGGATCAACAAACTTCTTAGCATGGAAGAAGAGGATTGACTTGGCACTCACAGAAAATGAAGTCATGGAATATGTCCTTGGCAAAGTAGTTGAACCCGCTAAGGAGAAGAATCGAGAGTTAGAAAAGTAAAATAAGGGATAAGTAAGGGCATAAAGGATCATTGTAGAATACGTTAAATATCATCTTGTTCTCTTTATTGTTGATATGAATACATCTAAGGCTACGCATGATAAGCTAGTAAAATTGTACTCTATAAGTACATCAGGCCAAAATGTATCCTTGAGGAATCAACTACATAGAATAAGGAATTAAAACGATGAATACATGGCCACTTATCTTATAAAGATCTTACAAATAAGGGATCATCTGCAAGGGCTTGGGGAGAATTTTTTTTTAACTCTGTAATGATTATTTGTGTGCTAAATGCTTTTCCACCTGATTGAAGTATTTTTTAAACCAGCATCTACTCAAAGAAATATACTGCACATTTTGATGATTTATGGGCTCAATATAACTTGGATGAATATAGGATCAAGGAAAAGGATGACACTGAATCAAATGAATGAAATATCTCAAGCCTCTATTGCAAGGAGCAAGAAGCTGAAGAAAGGGAAATTTGAAAAGTCAAATAAGAAGCTAGATATGTCCAAGATTCAATATGAGTATGGACACTTTAAGAGTGATTGTCCAAATAGGTAGAACAACAAAATAAAGGAAAGAAATTAAGCTCACACCGTTGAAGAAAAGGGAAAACCTTAGAAGAAGTTGAAAGGAGAAGATCCCAAGGTTATTTACAAATGAAACAAGCTTCATCACTTTCAGGTTCCGTATCAAATTTGTCTCTCTTTTATTGAGTATAAATTAGAATAGCATGCATAGTTGCATTCTCTAGTATAAGTCTTGATTTTTGTAAAAGAATGGTGTCATAAATAAAAGTACATTATAGTAGACAAATTAGAATATGCTTGTATTAATTTTCTTTTGGAAAGATCATCTAGTTTAAAGAGAATGAGAAGATTGGAACCATATTGCATATTATTGTTCATTCAAGCATTTTATAACATCATGTTAGAGGAAGTTATTTTGAAATGAGGGATCATCAAGGCCTTATAAGAATCATCATTTTGTAAGATTCTTGGAAGCAACATTATGCCTAGTATATATTCCATCTAGTATGGAAACAATACTCTTAGAGGATGAAGGAATGCAGATGGTAAAAATTACAGTATGAAATTATTTCTTGAATAAACCTATCTTCATCAAGTACAAGAATAAAGCTCATTCAAGAAGGGATGACTAGATGATTATATGAAAATGAAAGGTATGTGTATTTTTAAAAGTAACTCTCTTCTAGGGTAAGGTTCATATATACAATAATATTTCAAAAAGAGTTGAATATAAAAGTGTGCTTAATAAGTCTACCGTATGAATATATGATGCTCAAAAGAATAAATTTTACATGCTTTGAAATGGATGGAGATCAAGACTCTATCACAAGATTGCATCGTATAAATACAACAATATTGATCAACATCAAGCATAGTCTCCAGAAGAAAGGAAGGGGAGTTAGCAATGACAACTCCTAGGAAGATATTGTAGCTTGGTAATCAATCTCAATCTATGGGAAATATTATTCTTGTACAATATGGAGAAGGATCTTGTGAAAGGATGTTGATCTCAAGGAAGAAAATACCTTGATGTAAGGGGCCATCCTGATAAGCTAAGCCTAATATTGATATTTTCATATTGGTTATATGATTAACATATTGTTTTGCTACCTGGAATTATATTGCAATAATGCATGATAATAGTTGAGGAAATTTCAACTGTTTGTAGTAAATTCAATTCAGATATCATATGGATTGAGTGTTTGGTTTTGGTAATCCTTAAAAGATTATGAAGTCAAGATGTCTATATCATCGTCTTGGGATTGAAAGGAGGCATTATAAGAAGATAACCTTATGATCATACATGAACAAAGATCACTCTCGTATTTAGAGGGGTCAATGATAGGCTCAATAAAATTCCTTCATTGATGATGACTAAAGGAAAGTGATGCGAAAGGTGGATGGCTTGAACCCTGTCACAATATTAAAGGAAGAAGACGACTCCACAACATGCAAGAAGAAAGAAGCTCAAAATGATGACATACAAAGGAAGAAAGTATCCATGCATATATCTCCATGTAGAACTAATAGTTGATACATTTATTAAGAAAAGATAAAAATCTTGTGATTATGACTTCCCAATCGAAAGGAAGTTAGGAATGTCCTCTATATTTTTGAGGGAGTAAATGAATCTCCTTAAATAGGAGAAAATTTATATACCCTAATCAAGAGGGAATGGGGATTTACTCTCTGGTTGAGAGGGAGAGATGATAAACATCACACTCATATTCTCTCCTTCATGTGTCATTCAACTGACCAAAACTAACCGCCATAAGTCTAAGTGAAGGCCATGGAGGGAGGATGGAGAGTGGAGGATTGGATAAGCATTTGTGATTTCCTTCAGGATAGAAAAATCCAAGATAGGAAATGGACTGACACTCTTTGAGGATTGGGAATCCAAAATGATAATATTACTTAAAAGACATACCTAGGGAAAATACTGATGGGATATGTTCCCGTTAAAGAGGTAGTGTGGTATCTTGCATAAATCCTCCCAGCATTATGCTCTTGTATAAGAAAGAGCTTGTCAAGTTAAGGGAATACTATGTTAACAATGTTGATCATGATTTGATGCTTTCAGATGGATTACCGACCCAACTCTTCTTATGAGGACTCTTCAGTTTAAGAATAAGTTCCACAGAAAATTTTAAGGATGGAATTTTATATTAAAGTTTAGAAAACTTGGCGAATATTTCTAATCCATAATATGCAAATTATAAAATGTTTGGTAATATTTTTGTAAAAATATTTAGATCTCTAATGATATTATTTTAGTACATATAAATTTTTGGTGATTTTTGAGGTAAAATAATTCTGTACTATAAAATTTGGGCGAATCATTTTTAGAAAAAAAAAAAAAAGAAAAC
>APFE030870766.1:0-11760 GCA_000404065.3 Pinus taeda | reverse complement strand
TTCTTTCTAGTTTTGGTACCATGTTGAGAAACCAAGTGCAGTGTAGCCTAACACTTAATTCCTGTTTCTTGGTAATTACTTGTGAAAATGATTGTTCTTTTAGTCTTTACTTATTCTTCATCAAGCAATTTCACTTATGTTCAAATGTTCAAGGAAATAGAAATTATAGTACAAGAGACAAGAGACACTAGAAATTAGGCCAACAACTAAGGCAAAACCCACAAGAGGAATACCTAAAAATCCTTTCCTTATAAAATTTTTATCATCTACAGAGAAATCAAAGTCATTGAAAAACTGAATTGTATAGCAATTACCCAAGTGCCAAGTCATCCCTCCAAAGATATGCTCCCAAGAACTCGCATAACCAGAGATGAGATACCTCATGAATTCAAATAACTAGAGAGAGAAGGAACTATGTATATTCATAAAAAAAAAAACCTCTTCAAAACTTTGTATCAAAGCCTTAGACATAAAAATTTGAATTGTTCATTTAAGGAATGTGAGTAGGTAAAATATATAGTCTTATGTTCATGTGAAGGAGTGCCACTTAAGGTGAGCCGACTTGTCTTCATGGAGGGCCAACTTGGTCTATTGAGGGACTAAAATTCAATTTTCTCTCTTTTAGATGTCCTAATGGGACATGATGATAATTATATTTCTTTTGACTTAAATGGATTCTTTTGACACTAGCATGAAGAACATGCTTAAATAAATACATCAATGACAAATTGTACAATATGAAGACCAACCATAGTTACAATTTCAACACTGGATACCTAGACATTCGGGTAGAAGTTTATAAAATGGACAAAAATGTATCTAGTGTGGACCCCACCATATTTTACTAAGGAGAGACAGATTCTGAATCATGACTTATATAACTAGATCATAGATCATGTGGGGTGGACCCCACTATAATTTGCGAGAAGAACCGTATTTTGGAACTAACGCCCAAAACATTATTTGGCCCTTGTTAAAGTGCACAACAAACCAAAATGAGTTGGTAGATCACAAAAATAGGAATTGAAGGCCAAGAAAAATACCTTGGATTTCATAAAGGACCACCTAATCCCTCATGTATACGATAAGAGGATAGCAAAGGAGATGTTTGATGACCTAGTTAATATTTCGCAAGGTCAAAACATAAATAAGGAGGAGATAGTATTATGGAACGAAGTAAACTCCATAGGGATGACTAGATCAAAGACAATGACTAGTTATCTTAAGAATATCACATAGATTTGTGATTAGCTTGAAGCAATAGGAGAGAAAACTCAAGATCCAGAGCTAGTGAACATGGCATTAAAAGGTTTCCTAGCTTCATGGGAACCATTTTTCAAAGGTATTTGCGCTCAATAAAACCTTCTTGATTTTGAGAGGATTTGGGATGATTATATAAAGGAGGAGACTCAAATGGAGTAAAAGGTCAACAAGAACATTGGTGATGAGAACCTAGCTCTATGTGCTCAATCAAATAAGGGAAAAGGTAAAGGACCTAGCAAAGGTAAGGGAAAGAGTGAGGAGTGAACCTCACAGTCAATATAGGAAGACTTGAGTAAAATAAATTGCTTTTTTTTTTCATTAGAATGTTCAATATGCATCATAATTTATAATGAAGAAGAAGGGAAAAGGGAAGTAGCAGTAAAATCATGTATCAGTCTCTACAAAAACTTAGATGAATGAATTTGTTTCCAAGTTAAAGAAGGAAATATCGATGAAATCTTGTATTTATATTAACACGATTATGAGATATGTATGGTATGCATATAGTGGATCATATTTACATATGATGTTTCCAAACAGTGATTTTCCAATCTAAAGAAGTAGTGCTTAATATTACAAGTTGATCTTGGTGATGTCACCTACCCAACTAAATCGAAGTCATCCATTTCTCCACATCTCCAAAGAGTCCTTTCCAACCATTCTAAGGTATTTGAGACTTCCAAATATCTCCCACCTATTCGTGACCATGACCATGTTATTCACTTGATTCTAGGATGTGTTCCTCCAAACATCATGCCTTACAGATATCCCTATTCTTAGAAGAGTGAAATTGAATGTATGGTTGTAGAAATGCTAGAGGCGAGTATAATTAAACCTATCCAAAGCTATTTATCTTCTCCAATAATATTGGTGAACAAGAAGGATGGATCATGGCATATGTGTCTGAATTATAGAGAGATGAACAAGCTCGCTATTAAAGATAAATTTCCCATTCCTATCACTGATGAATTGTTAGATGAACTACATGGCATTCACCAAGTTCGATATTCATTCAATATATCATCAAATTAGAATGAAGACAAAAGACATTCCAAAAACAACATTCAAAATTCATGAAGGTTGTTATGAATTGTTAGTCATGCCTTTTGGCCTTACTAATGCATTATTCACATTTCAAGGTTTGATGAATTTCACTTTCAAACCCTTGCTCAGAAAATTTATGTTAGTATTTTTTTATGATATACTAATGTATATCAAGTCTTGGAAAGATCATGTCCATCATATTGATAGGGTGCTCAAACTATTAGAGAAGAAAAAATTGTATGTGAAACCATCAAAATGTTTCTTTGTGGTATAAGAGGTGGAATATTTGGGTCATATTGTATCTCATGAGTGTGTTAAGGTAGACCCTAAAAAAGTTAAATCGATTAAGGAATGGAAAATCCCCACAACAATAGGCATCATTGAGGATTTCTTGGGTTGACGGTGTATTATCGCAAGTTTGTCAAGGATTATAAAAAAATAGCAGCACCTCTAACAACATTACTGAAGAAAGATGCATTTTTTTGGACTCCGGAAGCAACTAAGGCCTTTAAACATCTTAAAAAGGTAATGCGTTGAGCTCTAGACTTAGCTACACCAGACTTCACAAAAACATTTATTACAGAATGCAATGCCTCAGGAAATAGCATTGGTGTTGTTTTAATGCAAGAAGGAACACTTGTTTCTTTTGAAAGTCATCCAATCAAGGTGAAGAATTTAAATAAACCTATTTATGAGAAAGAAATGTTGGCAATGCTACATTCTTTGAAGAAATGGTCCCCTTACCTAATGGGAAGATACCTCAAGGTAAAAACAAATCATGATAGTATTAAATACTTCTTGGAACACATATTGCCTTTAGAATAGAAGTAAAACTTGGTCACAAAGATGTTGAATTATGACTTTGAAATCATCTACAAAAAGGGAAGAAAAATGCTTTTGCAAATGCACTCTCAAGAAGGGATGAGGATGTGGAGGAATTTCTCTGTGTCATTTCTATTATCCAACCTGATTAGATAACTAAAGAAAGGGATGAATAGAAAAATGATGAAGACATGTGGAGACTCGTTCAAAAGTTGCAACAAGATCCCAATGTGTATGATACATTTATTTGGAAAAATGATTCACTATGGTACAAAGATCATGTATATCTATGTAAGAACTCTGAACTAAAACAAAAGTTTCTTTTAGAATTGCATACCTCTCTTATATGAGGGCACTTAGGATTTTTAAAAACTTACCACAAGGTCAAGAAGGAATTTTTTTGGGATAGAATTAAATCTAATATTTACAAGTTTGGGGAAAAATGTTTGGTTTGCCAAAAAAATAAATTTGAGACAATTAAGACCTTGGGTATTTTACAACCATTAGCCATTCCAAGTTAGTGTTGGGAGGAGGTATCAATGGATTTTATCACAGGTCTACCCAAGTTTGAAGGAAAGAGAGTTATCATGGTGGTAGTTGATAGACCTACCAATCATGCACAACTTTGTGCATTATCTCATCCTTTCAAATCTAGTACAGTCGCTACTACGTTTGTGAAAATAGTTCAAAAGCTACATGGAAACCCAGAGATTATTGTAAGTGACAGTGATACCATTTTCACTAGAAATTTTGGATAGAATTATTTTCTTGTATCGATACTCAATTAGCTCATAATTCATCTTATCATCCTCAATTTGATGGGAAAACTGAGATAGTGAAAAAATGTTTAAAAGGATATCTTTGTTTATTTGTATCTGAAAAACAAATGGAATGGGTCAAGTCGTTACTTTTGGCATAATGGTAGTATAACACTTCCATACTGCATCAAATATGACTTGATTTATGGTGCTTTATAGATATAATCCACCATCTACCACATCATGTTTTAAATATAATTATAAGTTCACGAAATGGAAGATCACATCGAGAATCAACAATAAGAGTCCCCAACTCTTAAAGGATAACCTGACTCTAGCGCAATATCGAATGAAACAATAGGAATATCAACATTGCAGTGAAAGAAGTTTTTACGTGGGTGATTAGGTATTTTTATGGCTACAACCATACAAACAAATTTCCCTCAAGCTAAGAAGGATAATAATTTATCACCTAAGTACTATGGCCCATACAAGGTGTTGCAAATTATTGGTACTATGGAATATAAATTGGATTTACTTGCATCTTCACAAGTACACCCAATTTTCCATGTTCTATGCTTAGAGAAGCTAATATGTGGAAAGATCCCATTTAAAACTATATTTATAGAAATTGAAGAGGAAGGAAAAATAATATTGGAGCCTAAAGCAATCACAGAAACAAGAATATGGCCGCTATGAAATCGATCAATTTTAAAGTATCTAATCAAGTAGAAGAAGTTACCTATTGAAGATTCCACATGGGAGGATGAGTATTTTATATAGAAGCATCCAAAATCACTCAAACATTGAGGACAACAATTTTTTGAAGGAGAGGGGTATGTTAGGTCCCTATAATACTAGTGTAGTCCCTATATTGTTATTATTATGCCCCATAGAAGCCCACTATTATTATTATTGTGCCCTTATATTATTATTGTTATGTAGGCCCTAATTATATTTTGACCCTTTACACTCCTATATATACCAAGGAGGTCTTACTATTTGAATCAACCAAGAATTGTTCATTTATGTTATGTAAAGGGAGGTTTCTCCCTCAAAGTGGCTTATTATGTAGTCGTTGATCTATCTTTTCTTATGTTACTCTGTTATTTTGATCTAGATACATAACAATTCCCTTACAACTTGAGTTAGGTAACTCCTTAGATTTTGATGATGTTTTGTTTGTATAGGTATCAAAAATGTTTTCTTCAATTTCAATTGTGGAAGATAAGATATTTGCAATTGATTTCAAGAACTAGAAATTCCTCATTAGGACCAAAAACTCTAGCAATAATACAACTCAATAATACTAATTAAAGAAGGTAATTTGTACAAGTTGCAGGGTCAATATTTTTTAGCCTTGGTGCATAACAATGATAACTTTTTTGAGTTGTGGCATAATAGGTTGGGGAACCTACATCACAAATAATTTCCTTTTTAGAGGGAGATAGCCACAATTTCTCTAAAATTTAGTATTGAGCAGTATGATGTATGCAGAATTTGCATGCTAGGTAAGCATGATAAGGTTGTTTTCCCAAGAAGTGAGCATAGTTTTAAGGGAATTCTAGACCTAGTACATTCAAATGTTTATGGATCGTTGTTAGTAGCAAGTATTATGTTTCCTTTATTGATTATTTCTCTCACAAGACTTGGTTCTACTTCTTAAACACCAAATATGAGATATTTAGTAAGCTTAAAAAGTTTAAAGCTCTTTTTGAAAACAAAACAAGGAATCAAAATCGGGAGATCGAATAATGGTAGAGAGTATACCCCCAAGGGGTTTTGATGGTTTCTGCAATAAATAAAGAATCAAAAGAGAGGTGACGATATAATTTGGTTGTAATCTTGCAATGTAAAGAAATCAATCAAAAGTCATGGGAGGAAGGGGGATCGACCTGTAGGGAGGAAGAGATACAAGCATCGTTAGCTAAGGGGATTGGGATTATTGAGAAATGGCTAATAAAATGGCATAGCTCTTGTCAGTTATGAAAAACCACCACACTAACTCCCAACCACATGAGAAGTATGTGAATACGTAAAAGTAATAGAAGTCATTCAATATCAATAACTCGTGGTATTTTCCAAGCCTAACATAAATTATAACAAGCCCCAAAGCATCATCTAAAAGCTAATGGAGCCACACTAGTTATGATAGCCTACCAAAATAACTCACAACCATATGGGAAGCATGTGAATACAAAAAAACAAGAGAGGTCATTCAAAACCAACAACTCATGATATTTTCTACACCTAAAATAAATTGTAATAAGCCCCAAAACATCATCTAAAAACTAATGGAGCCACACTAGTTATGATAACCCACCACACTAACTGCCAACCATATGAGAAGCATAAGAATACAAAAAGGAAAGAGAGGTCATTCAAAATCAACAACTCATGAGATTTTCCAATGCTAAAATATATTGTAATAAGCCCCAAAACATCATTTCAAAACTAATGGAGCCACACTGACTCTAGATATATCTCCCAATTTGCAAAAAACAGGTTCTGAAGCCTTCTGGGAGTATTTTGAGGCATCAAAGGACGTGGGTACAACTTTTTTGTTTTAGCACCACAACTTTTCAACTATTATACACATAGAGACCTTTCCAACAGCTCAAGAATTGCATCAATTAGAGTCCATATGTCAAACTTAAGCGACTCAAACATTTATCTTTCTGTTTTCACCATCATAATTTGAGAGGATGCCACATTAGCTCCAATCCATTGAAAAGGGGCTATCCATGTGATTATGATGAAGAATAATCTATAAGAGTCTATATTGTAACTATGGTTAATAGTTGAGGTAGTCAAACCTAACCTCTAATGGGCTATCGGGTTGTATTATGAGCAGGCCACTAGGAGGAAAAGGTGTTCCATTCTTTCGAGTGTATTTGTTCCATAGCTGAGAAAATATAGTCAATAGGGATAGGATATAGAGCATACAAAGTAGATTTTGTTCACTATAGTAACCCATAGGCCATAGACCATACTTATTTGTACTCACATCAGATTCCCATTCAGAGAAAAAGAGTGAAGCAGCCTCACCTTCCAATTGGGTTTTTCTCCCAAAAGGGTTTTCCAGGTCATATCATGTGTCAAATGTGTTTGTGAGATTTTATTTAATTTTCTCCATTTTTTGCATAATTTTAATTCACATGTATATGTTATTAACAGTAATATACATATCTATAAATATAAAGAAATATAAAAGTATAATAGTGTAGATTTTGGATTTTAAGTATAATTTTATCAGATCTATTGTGACAAACTATCGATCGGAATATCACCAAAAGTTTATGGATCATATTGGTATAAGAGTAGTTTTATTTGGGTATATTGTGGAGATTTGTGGGATATTTAAACCTACTTGGCCAAAATTCATAAAACCCTAATCATGGTCGAAAAATATGTGAATAAATCTCGTGAACCTACAAAGGAGAGGTTTTGACATCTAGAATAACAAGTTGATGATATAAATGGTAATGTAAATATCCCCATGTTGGCCCTAAGCAATAAGCTTGGGATATTTGGAAAAGATGGGGATTCTAACACAGAGGACAAATCAGAGGGGGGATCAGGACATCGGGAAGAAATAGAGAACCATCCAAAGATAGCACCTAAAAAATATCAACCCAATTCGAGTGTCATGAATTTTCACAATCCAAATGGATGTGAAGGTTGATATCAAGTTGTACCATGGCGAGATCAACGCTTTGAAGCTAAATCACTGGTTGTAGTAATTGAAAGTGTATTTCAGTTTCCATCAAATTAAGAAAGAAAAAAATATTCCATTTACGTGGATGAAATTAGAGGGACATGCCCTAACTTGGTGGGAAAGTGTAACACCCTCTAGGGTAGATGTGCATATAAACAACATAATAGGAACAGAAATACAATAAACATATCATCCATCAAAATCCATATATACATCAATACATTTTCAAATCAAGGGAATGAATTTTTCATTAATAAATGCAATGAACCAACCAGTGATGGGACTACCACGTTCCACCCAACCATAGATTGGCTGAGCCAAGTCTCTCTTCAGCCAATCACCCCTGTGCCATATTCCAAGCATGAATGTGGGATCTCATAGAACACATCAATCAAAACTCATCCAAGGCTTCCAGAGGCCACCCACCTCAACCCATCAAACAATGATTCCACTTCACAATCGGACATCACCAAAAACCATCATCAAATTGGTCTCCATCCAAGCCTTCCAAGGCTTCCAGAGCATTTTTCCAACCAAGTCTTCTAGAACTAATAACTCAACCCACATCTTATATAGGGATTCCAGAGCATTTGTCCAACCAAGGCTTCTAGGACTAGTAACTCAACCCACCAAGGACTTCTAGAGTGTTTGTCCAACTATGGCTTCAAGGACTAGTAACTCAACCCAAGATGTTACAGGGCTTCCAGAGTGTTTGTTCAACCAGGGCTTCCAGGACTAGTAACTCAACCCAAGCTATGGAAAAATGAGAACCAACCAAAATAAAGCAATGAAAGTAAACCCACAATCACCATGGCTATCTAGGAAATGGCAAGGCTAAGCAATCCACTGTCAATCCCAACCATCCTCCATGCCAATGACATATCATAACCAAGAAACCACAAGCATGTGCCATGCATGCCAAAACTAGTGAAGAAATCATACGTGCAACTCGGTACCTACAAGAAAATATGATGTAGTTATTGATGTCGATGCCTTCTTGCGTTTTCCTGCTCTTCCCTTTCCTTCTTGCTGCAAGAATCCAAGTATGCCACACCCTCCAAGAGTGCTCCAAGAAAACTCTAAGTAACCAGGAGTATGAGAGAGAGAGAGAGAGAGAGAGAGAGAGAGAGAATAATGAGAGAGCTCCAAAACTGAACTGACCAAGTCTTTCCCACTGATCCTCAGAAGCATTTTTATTAATGAGGCCTCTATTTTCTTCATTTTCCATTATTTTACTTCAATTTCTTCCTCACATGCAACATGTGACCTTTCACCTTCCCTTTCTCCTAATTTCCATTATTTCATAAATAAATGTCCCAAAAATTCCATTTTTCCTCTTTAATGCCTTAGCCATTGCCTTTGTGAATTTCCTTAGCTATAAACAACCAAATGAACACCCCCTAATATGTCTTGCCCACCATTCAACTTGGAATACGTGTCCTGTCATCCATGGTATTTATATATTTTTACATGGAATTTTCACAAGGGTTGTTACAGAACCCTCCCCCTTGGGGGAACGCCATCCTCGGTGTTCAATGACACCTATAACCAACCCTACTTTTGAAAACAAAACATATTGCCCATGGATCTTTATAATACAGCTCGTTGCAGTATTTACAATGAACGACCTGCTCAAAAGTAAAACATCATGACAACATGACCAAATAAAAACCATACCACATATTGAAGCTTTATAACACAACTCATTACAATATCTACAATAATCACATATACATATACACATATGCACATTTTCTCAACCAACAAATGAAATAATATGATGCATGCATTAGCAATAAGTGAATCCAGAGGCTCAAATCTCCACCCTCAAAGTAATCTAGGATTCGACTCCTTCCCAGGAAGTCTAGAATCCACTACCAAAGCAAACATGCATCCAATGCCCAACACTATAATCCCATGCCACTTGTCCTCTCAACGAATAGTTATCGGCTCATTGTTTTAGGGTGCACTCCCAATGTGCATCTAGTTCCATCTAGCAATGCTAATGACCAAAACAAACCCATCTGTGACCTTCCCTTCTTTGCTACATAGTCCCTTGGGAAGCCGGTCACCCTTTCCGTGCAGTCACTCACCCTCCAAGTTCTGTTGGCACCCCCCTCCCAGGCAGTCCATCCATTGTCAAGGCTTTCTCGAATTGGAAGATAAAAAGCCAAGGCATATACCTGCCTCAACACATCATACTGGTGATAGCATGATCATGGAAATCAATGGAAATTATTGGGTACCAGTGCCCCACAATGACCCTACTCCTGAAGTGCTTTACCAACATACTACTGCATGTTCCAATTTCTTTCATTGTTGCTGCTAATTCTTGTAGTCGATTTCAACCACCCAACTAGCAATGTTCATTCTTCCTGTACCAAGAACATAACTTCCATTAGATTCAAAATAAATTGAAATAACTTCAAATCATACCTCATTGGTAGTTTGTCAATAAGATACACTTGAAATATTGTTCGCTTCCTGTCACAACAAGTCAAACTAGAATATTTGACCAAATCAACATATATAAAGATATCACATCAGGTTAGCTCAAACACAACCATCATAGATCAAAATCATAAATCATATGTAACCATCATAAACCAAAATCATAGATCCCATACAATCATCATATACCATGGTCATAAATCACATGCACAGTAAAACTAAAATAAAATGTTGATACTTATCCTTTCATCAATCCTTAGCTTCTACCTTTGTCTTTATTCCATACACGCTCTGGATCAGTTTCTACACTTGACAAACACCCAGAGCCTTCTCCTCAACCATGTGCATAGACACATAGTGTGCATCACACACATACAACCACACAACATACCACACCATGCAATACATGCATCTGCACATGACATACAACACGTACACCTACACCCAGTGTATACAATACAATGCATCCATCTATACATGATGTGAAATACCACCCAGTGCATGTACCTACACAGAGTACCACACAACGAGTACACATGCCGCAATACCATGACTACATGATGCATATACATAATACCACATGCCCATAACATAACATAGATGACATGCACACAATACCACATGTACACCAGTACCATATGTACAACATGTACACAGTACCACCTATACACTGCACCCCCTGCACAACATATACACAACGCCACATGTACACTACACCACTGTACAACATGTACACAATACCACATGTACACAATACCACATGCACGATGTGTATGCAACACCATATGTACATAGCATCACATGCACGACATATACATAGCATCGCATGCTCATAGCACCCTATGTACAACATGTACACGGAACCACATGCTCACAGCACCACTTGTACAATCATGCACACAACACCATATGTACATATCTCCATACGTACAACATGCACGCAACGCCAAGTGTACATAGCACTGCATATCCAACACATACATAACATCATATGTACACAACACTGCCAACATGCACAAAGCACCATATGCACACACGTCGCATATACGTCATGAAAACAATACAATATGTATACAAAACCCCATATGCAATATTCGCACAACCCTATTTGTACCATCATGTACATAACATTGCATAAATAACATGTATACATGATATGTATACACAACACCACAAGTGCATACATCATAGATCCAACATGTACAACATATACAACATATGCATAACAATAGTACCTATTAGGTCCCTATAATACTAGTGATTACCGCATTACTATTTTAGTTGTATCCCTTATTAATATTATTGTGCCTGTATTGTCCCCATATTGTTATTATTGTGCCCCATAGAATCCCTCTATTGTTATTTTTGTGCCTTTATATTATTATTGTTGAATCGGCTGGCTTATATTGTGACTCCTTAGACTCCTATATATAGAAAGGAGGTTTTTTCATTTGAATCATCAAAGAATCATTCATTTGTGTAATGTAAAGGAGGTTTCCCCCTCGAAGAGGCTGAATTCTAAGGCGTTGATCTATATTTTCTATCTTTTGTGAGCTATTTTCATAACATTTGGTATCAGAGCTTTTGATTTTAGGGTTTCGCTGCTCTAAATATGTCATTCTGACATTTTCACTATAATTTTTTTTTTTTGTGATGTTTCAGAAGATAAAAGAAAAACCCATTTGAGACGCAATCACACTGAAC
>APFE030870761.1:36622-105700 GCA_000404065.3 Pinus taeda | reverse complement strand
ATGTCCTCATGCAACGAAAACTGAATATATTGCATGTCTTCATGCAACCCAAAGACAAAAACCATGTGTTAACCAAGCAATAAAAAAATATGTTCATCTCAGCTCATGAAATGGATAGAACAAATGAATTCTTCCTCACTTAACGAATATTCAATTTTAGCAATCTTGATAAAGGCATAACAATGAAGTTGCAGCAAAATATGATATAAATGACAACAACCTTCGTTAACCATTTTCCCAAAAACTACAAACCAACTTTTGTTGAAATGTGGCAAGTAAATTTATAATATATGAATGCCTTTATGATCCAAAAATCAGATCGTTGTGATGCACGGATCATGAGATATAAATAAAATGGTTGTAGGTGAGAGTGCATGATTTCCGAAATTTTATGAACCAATTTATCTTGAATTTATCTAGGTATGTGTAGTTTAATAGTATGTCTGTGTTTCCTAGAGATCACAAGAATTGAGTTCGTAGTTTTAAAAATATTATGGAAATCAATTTCTACACTGAAATTGTATGCCTTAAATGAGAAAGAAAATAGAAAACATCGATCATGCGTTGTAATTCCTCCCCCTCTCTGAAAAATTAGCATGGCCTCATGCGATGCTAGAAAACAAATTGAGGTGGTTGCTACCATATGTTGAATTTTATGCTTGGTGTAAAACAATCATGGAATAAGGGAGGTGTTGAGAATGAATAAGAATAGTAATGGATGATAAAGAATAGGAATTACATGGTCATAAGAAAGAAATGGATGAAAGCAATATTCCCCCAAAACTAAAAGATGAGATGTCACTGAAAAAAAGGAAGTGGTAAAGATGTGGAATGAAGGATGATAAATAATGCTCAAAATGGATTTTCATTAAATTCTCCTAAAGTCGTAATAAATCAGAAAATTATGCTATTTTACCTCAAGTTTTACCTCCAAAATAAAAATGTAGAATAACATATATGTACTGGCATTTGTTGAGGATAATGTAGGCAGAGTTGGTGCTAAAATTGAGGCAAAAGGTGGAATCCAGGCAAGCACATCATGTCTGAACAATTGTTCACGTTTGTGAGTTGCGCGAGTCTCTTCTGTTAGTTGCAATAGTGTGGGCATGCTGCGAATAGAGTTCTGCCCCATACTTGTTGGTCTCCTGTAAACAAATCACTATTTTGCATACAATGTTCTTGAATCCATAGTGTTAGTTTTAAATAGCAATAGATTAAGTTGCATGCAAAAATTTCAATCAGAAAAACTTATCAAATCAACAAGTTATGGCAGAGTGTAGTAATCATATCACATGCAATCTCATAATGCATACATTCCCCTCTACAATTGGAAAAATGGGTTCCATAACCATAAAGCATATGAAAGGGGTGGTGTTGACGGCAAGGCAATGTAGTGAACAATATATCAGTAAATGAAGCAGAGTACACTTATCAATGATAGGACGATGAAAGTTATGGTTATATTGAGAGCAAAGTGTACAAAGATAGTTATGAATAAAAGATAGGACGCTTTGGATTGATGATAAGTTATGAAAAAGAGAAAAATAACGACAATATGTCAAAAAGATACTTTGCTGACCATATTCTAGCTGAAAAATGATGTGATTGATCATAAAACAATTTCTCATGCATAAAGGTTCAGAATAGGGACAAAAATTAAGGAAATAACTTCTCTGATAAAAAGAAACAATAAGAAAAGGGTATTATAGTAATAATTTATGATAAGATATAACTTCAATACCATAAGCAGAGCCACTGCTGCCAACAGACGTCCATAGCCTCGGCAGGGTTGCTTTTTAACCCATATGAGCCAGGATCCTCAATTTATAAATGGAGAGTTTTAGTGCTGTTCTATAGAAGAGATCAGTGTGCTGGCGTGGTAACCAGATAACCACACTGTCATTCACTGGGATGTAGCAAAAGTGATCAGGCCGGCTCGTGATGAGATCTCCTGTTCCAAGGGATAATTTGGCTATCCAGTGGATCATAACCCTGGTGTGGTGGCCATAATGGGAATGTCACTTTGTTACAACCTTATGAACATGGTAGGCTGGCTCGTAATGAGACCCCCTATCCTCTATCTTCGAACAAAATTTTGTTGTTATTACATATTTTTATGATAAAAAGAGGGAGGCTCAATACTCCTTAAGAGTAGGGATGGTGGAAGAAGTTGAACATGTCAATAGAAAAAAAATATACCCATAATCTTATTTATTACAGACAGAGAAGATTATAACCAGGAAGGGTGGAACCAGCATGGTATTAAGATGATCAATCAATATCATGTTCAACAGAAAACAATGCAGTAAAGTAGTATATAAATAATTGTGTCATTTTTGAAAAAAATCTATCATCAAGGAACTGTCCTGTTAAAGATCATAACTTGAATGATAATAACTTGCTTCAAAAGAATCCATAGTTCTTGTCCTCATAAAAGTAGTGTACTTCATGTCATGAAAGAGAATCAGGAAAATGTGGTTGAGATAAGCTAGGAATAATCCCACAAGAGAAAGGAAGGGTTGCTCTTAAAAATACTCCCAAAGTGTTGTTTTTTTTTAAGAAACAACAAAAACACTCAAAAAGAAACTGGTGTTCTGTGTAGGGAACAACAAAGAAAATGCATACCAAAAAAACAAAAATACACACAAAAAAACGTGAAAATGCACATGTCGTTCATTTGGAAAAAAGAACAGCAAAAACTAAAAGTGTCGTTCCTTTAGAAAAGGAACAAAAAATGCAAGTGTCGTTCCTTTGGAAAAGGAACAGAAAAAATCAAAAGTGTCGTTCCTTTGGAAAAGGAACAACAAAAACGCAGGTGTTGTTCCTTTGGAAAAGGAACAACAAAAATGAAAAGTGTCAACGTGCTATTCTTTTCGAAAAGGAACGGAAAAACGTGTAAATGCAGAAGTGTTGTTCCATTCGGAAAGGAACAGCAAAACGTGAAAGTGCAGAAATGTTGTTCCATTTCGAAAATGAACAGCAAAACGTGAAAGTGTAGAAATGTTGTTCCATTTCGAAAAGGAACAACAAATCATGAAAGTGTAGAAGTGTTGTTCCATTTCGAAAAGGAACAGCAAAATGTGAAAGTGCAGAAGTGTTGTTCCATTTCGACAAGGAATAGCAAATCATGAAAGTGCAGAAGTATTGTTCTATTTCGAAAAGGAACAACAAAACGTGAAATGGTAGAAGTGTTGTTCCATTTCGAAAAGGAACAGCAAAACGTGAAAGTGCAGAAGTGTTGTTCCATTTCGAAAAGGAACAGCAAAACGTGAAAGTGCAGAAGTGTTGTTCCATTTCGAAAAGGAACAGCAAATTGTGAAAGTGCAGAAGTGTTGTTCCATTTCGAAAAGGAACAGCAAAACGTGAAAGTGCAGAAGTGTTGTTCCATTTCGAAAAGGAACAGCAAAACGTGAAAGTGCAGAAGTGTTGTTCCATTTCGAAAAGGAACAGCAAAACGTGAAAGTGCAGAAGTGTTGTTCCATTTCGAAAAGGAACAGCAAAACGTGAAAGTGCAGAAGTGTTGTTCCATTTCGAAAAGGAACAGCAAATCGTGAAAGTGCAGAAGTGTTGTTCCATTTCGAAAAGGAACAACAGGGGTTCCATTTCGAAAAGGAACAGCAAAATGAACCGTGAAAAAGGAACAGCAAAATGAACAGTTGACCCAAAAAGTGTTATTCCTTTGAGAAATGAATAGAAAAATAAAAAATGATGTCCCTTTGAAAAAGGAACAGCAGGAACGACAAAAATGCACACAAATGTTGTCCCTTCAGAAAAGGAACAGCAAAATGCACAATCATAAAATGCAAGCACGCAAAGAATGAATTAGTTGTTCACTGCATGGATGTTGAGGATGAGTTACACTTTGAATGAAGCAACACCTGAAACACAAAATATAAGAGAAATTAGAAAAGAAACAACAAAAAACAGTATGTAAATAAATAAATTAAGTTACAACAGCTATGATGTTATATAAAAAAATAATCTATTCGAAAAATGTTTTGGCAGCAAAGACATGAAATGAATCTTCAAATGGAAATCAATTCTTCATTTCTTCTATTATGAATCCGTTGGGTAATGAGTTGGATGAAATTCCTTTGTTTCATTTAAAATTTCTGTCAAAATCACTCGTCCATAAATTGACCTTCTTTTTCTCCCAGGACCTGCAAAAAATGAGTATCTACCTACAATAAAACATTAAATCATAGAGAAAGAGAGGTATACAAGCTCTCTTAATCCAAGAATTATGCAAAAAACTAAGTATTTATTTTGTATAACAAATCCACAGAGAAAATAACAAAGTAAAATTTATTTGTCACCTGCGGGAGAGCAGTGGTCGACCATACTAACCAGCAGTGTTTTAATCACCACTTCTCTATTTTTTGTCCAAATTGAGTGATTCCAAAGCCATATGAAAGCTAATTCAAAGGTTTATTTGCAATAGAAACAGGTTTTAAAAATTCAATGATATGATATGTCAATTTTAGTTAGAACAATCTGCATAACAGAGCCATTTTCGCTTACCCAACTTAGACCAACAGTTGATATTTCAAGCATAACGTTTTCGTTTGATGTCGGATTCGAATGATTCAATTTGGAAATGAAAGTAGATTAATTTATTTATCTCCAATAGGAATAGGTTTTGAATAAAAAAAGAATTTATAGGTCAAATACTGTAAGGAACAGCCGGAAAAACAAAGTTTTAAGAGTGCTGATTTATGATAGACAGTCAGTATTTCGATCATAACTTCTCCATACGATATTGAAAATGAGTGATTCCAATTGTATTGTAAACTATATTCATAGGGGAATCTACAATGGAAACCGGGTTTAAAAATTCATTCATTTAGGCCTCCAAAAACTGACTGTCCCAACTATGTTCTTGAGTTTCTTGCTAGACATCCGGTCAATGTTTTGGTTCTAACTTTTTCGTTTCAAATCCAAATTGAGCAATTCAAATTGGGTTGGAAAGTATAAATCAACAGCTACTTAGGATAGAAACAGGTTTTAAAAATATTCCCTTTTGGTCCCTCAAAACATGACTGTCCCGACTGTTTTTCCAGAAATCTCATCAAGCCCGCAAGCCAAAAAAAGATATTCGAGCATTTTTTCATATTGATGATAAAAATGAATATAAGTGTTTGTAGAACTATTATTTCCATTATAATTCATCTACATACACAAATGAATTAAAAAATTATCACCAGCGTTGATTTGCATAGCATGTTGCAACAAAAAACAACTAATTTTACATAAAAAAACAAAATGCATTTATTTATTCCCTTATTTATTTTATTTTTTACACTAACATATTTTAATTTGAAAAATGAATATGACTATGTATATGAGTATTTCCAGTGGAGCCATCTTCACAATAGGGCTTCATGTATGCACATACCCAAATTTGAAAGATGCATATTGATGAAAATTAGGGTATGAGAAGCCAACTTCCCTTGAAAAAATGGTATCAAAAATTGTTGAAGCATAGAGTGATGTTGCAAACAAATGATGGAGTGAAACCAATCTTCAATATATCCTTTACTTTCTTGATTTCGCATAGCCATCATATCATGAAGTTCTTGAGCTTTTAAAATAGCTTGTTGATGCATAGTAAAAGAAACCTCATTTTCTTCCATAGCTTCTACAATTTTTGCATTTGAAACATTCTGAATCTCATTGTAAGTTTTCTCTAATAACACATGTGAAATAGAATGGGTGGGAAGGGTGGGTAAATTTGACATTTCAACATTGTAAGTATGTTGTACTGGTTTATTATGGTGAGGGTGTGGAATTAGTTGAGCAGGAAAATGTGTAAAGAATGGAGCATTGTGATGATGTGGTTGATTGGGTTGAGTGGATGAATATGATATGCAAGCAGGATGTTGCAAAAGAGCTGGTGGAGAATATGGAGAATGTGCTTGTGCTACAAGATGAGGGAGAGTAGTCATGCAATCATAAGGTGAACCATGCCAAGCTTGTAGACAAAATTGCTGGTGGTTATATTGAGATTAACATGGCTGCCATAACACATTAGTATTCCATAATGGATTATGCAAGTAAGAAATTGGAGAGGAAGTGTTTTGAACCATACCTGTAGGCCATGATTTCCATGGTTTTGACCTTGTTGCAGCTTCCTTACCTCTTTGCTATGCTACTTCCATCCTAGATAAGGAAGAGTGAGTATCTATGAGATGCTCCTTTCGATCATGAGTGAAAAACACTTCAGCAATTTCTTCATTTTTATGAACCTGCAAAACATCCAATTTTTCATTTAGAGAGCTAATAAAATCAACTTTAAAATTTTCAAATAACACATTGATTTCAGCTCTTATGTCTCTTATTCTTGTAGCATATTTGGAAAAGAAAGAACAAACATCTCTAGAATTCTTACCAGCCTTTGAGATTCCTCTTGAATACCTTACGCACAACTCACAAACATCATCATGTGATAACTGAAAAACATCACCTTTTCCTATCAGATTTAAGAGTTCTAAAAATTTATCTTTGATCCCTTTAAGAAGGAGGGTTTTTAATATCTCTTTTTCCAAATGCTTATATTTTGATTTTTGAAAGTTGTATTGAAATCGATCTACATAGTTCTCCAAACTTTCATCTTCCCCTTGTATCATACCGAAAATATCTTCATTGGATTTGCAATAGTCTTGGTACTTCTTCAAAAATATGTTCTTCATGTCCTCCCATGATTGGATGCAATTCCCACCTAGGCTCATGAACCATCGGAGAGCTGCTCCCTTTAGAGTAAGAGGAAACACTTTCAATCTTTGATCATTAGTACAATAATCATATCCTCTACAAAGTATTTCAAACTCAAACAAAAATGTATGTGGATCTTCATTTGCTAAACCATGAAAATTTGGTAAAGATGGGGGATTATGTGCATTTGTGTCACTTCTCCTAGATCTTTGATAGGAAATTCAAAAGTAGAAACGTGAGCCATTTCTTACCATAGTATAAGATGTTCTTCATGTGCTTTGAGGCTCCTTCTTCAAATGTTCCTGTCAATCGGTTAGTGAAATGGGTGGTGCTTACATCACCACTTGCGTGAGATCATGTGATTCATTTTAAAAATTTCTATCTTTTTCCTAATCATTCACACAAAAATTCAAACTTCTATTTCTACCCTAGGTTCTTTAACAGTCCTGCTGGAAAGCGGACGGGGGAGCAGGGCTTTTACATGCTCCGTACGCAGGTTCTTACCTTCCATTTTTAAGATCCAACTCTTCCCTGGCAGGCACTCATCAGATTCACACTACTCTTTAGAAATGGCTACACTCTCCCTAGCAACGACGCCAAAATGTGGAGCGATGAAAAGGTGTCTTTTAAACTCCTAATTACCTCACATTAATTGTCAACCCAGGGACGACTTTTTATTTCAAGAGTGTACTCAGTATGAGGCGGCTATTTACTCAAGAGTAATGCTTAGTAGTACAACGTTCAGAAAATACAAGAGTAAACGGATGCTAAACTATGACTAAATTGCTTGAAAATGATAAAATCACACAAGGAAACTTATTAGTCAAGGGTGCAGAAGCGATAACCCATCCCTCTAGAAACTGATGGAAAGGAAATTAGAGCATGGACCATAGGTCTGGGAGGTAGGCAGCGACTACTGAGGCTCACTACAGCCTTAGACCTTCTCTCACACCAAAGCAGCAAATACAAGTAAATGGAATGGCAAAAAGTAAAATAGAACAACAAATAGGAAATGGAACAGCAAGTCTAAAATGGAACGGCCGTGAATGGAACAACAAACTAAAATTAAAGGAATCTGAACAACAAACTTTAATTAATGGAAATGAACAACAGCAAAGCCAAATTAATAGCAATCTTTACTCTAAGAATAAATCGAACAACACAAGGAAATAGAACAACATTGATTAATGATGGAATATGAAACGATGATGGAAAGTCAAATATAAATACACACGGCACACCTTAATAGTAATCTGATATGGTAATCCAATTATCAGTCTTAGTTATAAAGAATATGACTGTATTTTGTAATGGAACAACAACGTCAATAGATTCAACAATTGCTAGGAAATAAATCTCTAAGATGAATTCAGGAATACCAATTTATGAAGGTCACAACACGGTTACGCTGTAATTGAACATCAATAACATTCTGTAAGGATCAAAATGTTACATCAATGATTAAAAGAACAACAGTGTGTTACCAAGTCAAGATGAATCAATACTACATTCCTGTCATAGAGAATGATATTGATCAGTTGGACATAAATCAAATATAACAGAACCGTGATGTAAAATAACAAAACATACCAGATTACTAAATAAAGCTTGATAAGAAAACCATGCATGAACTGAAGATATAATATACAGCAACAACACAATCCACCAGTGGCTGGGCCCTTAGCCGCCAGCGGATGCTGCTGGGCTTACTTCAGATGAAAAGAATGAGTAGCAACTCCCAAATCATATATTAATCATCAAATTGTGAAATCATTACAACAACAAAAGCTTGAGAATTACAATGGCAATGCAAAAATCCCTATCCTATCATGAATAATCCATCATCATTCTTGAATCTCCAATCCTGAAGCCTCAATTCTCCATCCCCAAAGTCATCCTGAAGTCATCCCATCTCTGATCTCTGTTTTCATTTAAATAGAGAGATCAGAGAGAAGTTACAATAAAGATAAGTACAACATGATTTGTATTACAAAATTGGATTGTTTCCAACCAATTGATCAACAAGAAGATATATTTCCATTCATCTCTCAACAAAAGCAAGACGAATTTGGATTTGCAGCTGAGATTTAGAGGACGGCTGCAACAACAAATCTGAGAAAATCGTGCTCAAAGAACCCTGTGTTTCTCTCAGTACAAGCCGAATTTGGGCAAATCGTTCTTCGCTAAAGTTAATTGGGTCCGTTCTGGACAAAACCCATGTTCTAGATTTTCCAAATTCTTCTTCATTTGCTCAGAATCTCAACCGCAAAACTGTCACTTCTTATTCCAGCGAATTTCTGAGTTGGCAGATTTAATGGTCAAATCTTCAATCTAGAAATTATCTTGGAGGTTAAAAATGGTAAATAATGTTACAACTAATTTATTGAAACTATCATTGATAAAATAATTCATAATCATCAATTTATTAGAAATAAAGGAGAATAAATAATATTCATCCATAAGATCATAAATCATTTACAAAATGGATTTAAATGATAAATTATAACAAATGATAAGATGAAGAATACTGGAAATGGGTGGGATAAGTGTTCAAAAGTGATAATAATAATGGCATATTAACGGCCCAACAAGGAGCACTGCAAATTCTGTTACAATTTGCTTTTATTGAACTATCATATATGCACAAGAGAAAAAGCCAAAAGGAAAGAACAATCAACATATTGGAGAAATTAACAGTGCATCAAATTTAATATATAGGTGGCTTTATCAATGATTCTATTATATGTCACTTCTCAAAACCGCCGATGCGATATTTATTACAAACTCGGTGGTTCCATCACAATATGCCCTATTGTTATATCACATCCACCGTATCGGAACCTTCACAAGTTATGAAGGCCTATTACATTAAAAAATGTTGATTGCGATATCACTGCGGACTCGCCACACCATTATAATGAACTTTAATGAAATATCGCATTTGCCGCATGTCGCAAGTCATAAAGGGATGTTACATTCAACAACTCTGATTGTGATAAGGTTGTGGACTCGACGGGGTTATCAAAAATAGTTTAATGTCAATCGCATCTGCTCCGTCGGTACTAGGGTATTGACAATGTTATATCGATAATATTGAATGTTGCGATTGCGGGAGTTTTGTAAAGTTGTGATTGTGATTAAAGGTGATGACATGGATGTGGGACCTCATGTAGGTATGACCTTATTTTATGAAATTTCTGAAAATAAACAAGTTTACGATATATTTTTTAATGTGAAATAAGTTGAATTCTCCCTCAAAATGAATGTGTCCTTTGGGTATTGGTGAAACCCGTATAAATACAAGCTAAACACCTCACCTCAAGCATTGGTGTAAGGGATTTATTACAGAGAAGGTGAGATAGTTCACAACTCGTGAACTTGAAGAGATAATAGGAAGCCAAAGGTCCAGTGGGAAGGAAGGAAGCCGAAGGTCTAGCAGGAAGGAAGGAAATCGAAGGTCCAGCGAGAAGGAAGGAAGCTGAAAGTCGAAGGAAGTCGAAGAATGGACAAGAAAACAAAATCTTTTGATTGGGTTAATCTTGAAAGGCTCAGACCTGAAATAAATCTGTAGTGCAGACCGCAACCTGTTACAAATACTACAAAGACATGGCTTAGTGAAGAATACCTTCGGAGCAATGTAATACAATCAAACACTTCTTGACAAAGTAAAAATATAAGGTCGAAGCCCTTGGGGTTGGTGCCTTGATAAGATAGGGTCTAAGCCCTAGAGGTTGGAGCCTCATCAAAGTCCAAGTTGGTGCTTGGTAAAATTCATTAGATATTGTATTCCATTTTTTTTTTCTATATATAATAAAATAATTTCTTTGTTTAAAATTGTAAAGAATCTAAACTAGTAATAATAACAATTGAAAATAAATACTGATTCACCCCCTTCTTAGTATTTCCAACAATTGGTATCAGAGCCAACTTCTTTAGAATCAACCTAACAGCTGGAAGAAGGATTCTTAGTTACAATGAAGAATCAAGAAATGACATGAAGGCTTCCCTTTTTCGATGGTACAAATTTTGGTTTTTGGAAAAAGAGAATGTCTTACTACTTAATGTCCCTTGGACCTAAAGTTTAGAACTCTGTTTTGAATGGGTAAAATTCCCCTCCCACTCTTCTTGTTGATCAAGATGAAAGGAAAGCGTACATTGCAAGTGCCAAAGCTCTAAATTCCATTACTAGTGGAATTACTGATTTTGAGTTTATGAAAGTCTTGAATTGTGACTCGGCCAAAGAAGTATGGGATAAGCTAGTTAGCTTATATGATGGGGACTCCAAATTTAAGAACGTAAAGCTTCAAACTCATAGGAGGAAATTTGAAAGTCTGAAAATGGATGGTGAAGAATATATTGCATCATACTTCCTCCGAGTAGCTAAAGTAGTCAACTCTCTTAAAGGATTGGAAGAAAATATTGAAGAAATCACTCTTGTTCAAAAAGTCTTAAGATCTCTCCTCGACAGATTTGACTCCAAAGTAAGTGCTATAGAAGAAATGAAGGACCTAAACATTCTCAAGATTTATGAACTTCATGGAATCCTCATTGCCTATGAGATGAGAAAATTAGTCCCAAGTTCCAAAGATGCAACATTCAAGGCCTCAAAATCAAAAAATGGGAAAGGATGGAATACCAACAGTGATGACTTCGATGTTGAATCTGAATTGGTGCAATTTGTACAAAGACTAAAGAAAGGATTTACTAAGAATATTTTTTTCTCTGAATAAGATGAATCTGATGAGGATGAATATGTAGTCATAAAAAATAAATCATCCCAAGAAAGTAATGATGAATTAGATGAATAAAATAACTATGTTGGAAGCAAGGACATACTATTTATGGCATTCACTGAAGATGATGAACCAAGACAGGAAAAAAAAGAAGATACAAATGAATTACTAATAAGTTCCATTGAAGAAAATGAGAAGCTACGAAAGAAGGTTATCTCTCTTAAAACAAAAAAAGAGGAAGCTAAATGAAGGGAGGACGTCATATGTGAAAGAACTGAAGCTGAAATAGTATCTCTCAAGAAAGAATTGGAACAAATCAAAAGAAGTTGGAAAAGTTTTCAAACACTTGACCACATTCTCAACACTCAGAAATCTCAAAGTGACAAGTTCATGATTGGTTTTAAAGGAGAATCATTGAGTACTAAGGGCAATGCAAGAAGCAATCCAATTTGATCCAATTTTCTCATTATGAAATGATAATGGACATAGTGAACGAAATTTCCCCCTCAAAAGAAGAGAATCAAAATATGAAAATCCTAATATGGATAAATGTGGTCTAGATCTATGTGCTCACAATGATGAAAATATTTGGTTTGTGGATAATGGGTGCTCCAGACATATGACATGTGACAAAAGGAAGCTTGTCTCATTAAACAAAAAGGAAGGAAATGTATTCTTTGGGAGTGGATATGCCAAAATTGTTGGAAAAGGAACCGTTACCCCTATTAATGGAAAAGGAAAGGCTCAAAATGCTTCGCTAGTAGATGGGATCAAACACAATATCTTGAGTGTTATCCAGATCTATGATCAAGGACATAATGTTGTATTTAGCACTAAAAATTGTGAAATAAGGAACTCTTCCTCAGGAGAACTTGTGGCGAAAGAAGTTAGAACATCAGATAACGTCTACATTTTGAACAAAATTCAAGAAGATAAATGTTATCTAAGTCAAATAGATGAAAACTGGTTGTGGCATAAGCGACTGGGGCATACAAGTTTTGATAACTTGATCAATATCAACAAAATCAATGCAGTAAGGGACATTCCAAATATGTTCAAACCAGATCAATCTACATGTGGCCCATGTCAACATGGCAAGAAAACTAGAACCAACCACAAGACTAAGGAGTTTTGCACATCAAAACCTCTGGAGATCATTCATGTAGATCTATGTGGTCCAACCAGAACTCCAACACTCCAAGGAGAAAGGTACTTTTCTTTATTTGTTGATGACTATACTAGACTGATGTGTGTCTATTTCATAAAATATAAATCTGAAGCATATGAATGTTTTAAGAATCTTAAAGCTCTTGTAGAAAATGAAAAGGATTCCAAAATTAAATGTCTTAGAATGGATAGGGGGAGAATTCACATCAAAATATTTTGATGAATTCTGTAACCAACATGGAATTGAAAGAGAATTATCCACTGCTAGAACACCTAAGAAAAATGGGGTAGTTGAAAGAAGAAATCGAACTGTTCAAGAAATGGCAAGAACTATGTTACTAGCAGCTGACTTGTAGCTAAAATTTTGGAGGGAAGCAACTGAGACAACATTTTATACCTTGAATCGAACTCAACTAAGACCAAATAATGAGAATATTCATTATGAATTATGGAAAGGAAGACCTGCTTGAGTAAAATACTTCAGGAGATTTGAAGCAAATGCTTCATAAAGATCAATGATGACTCACTAGGAAAATTTGATTCTCGGGTTGACGAAGGAATATTTCTTTGATATTCTACTAGAAGAAAAGCTTACAAGTGATACAATAATCGACTACAGAAAATAGTGGAAAGTATTGATGTGAAGATTGATGAAGGCCTTCTAGAAAAGAAAATTGAATATCATGAAGTTATCCCTTTCATTGAAGAAAGTGAAGAAGAACCTAAAAAGGAGGAGAAAGATCAAGAAAAACAAAAGGAAAAAGAACCATCTCAAACTCCTTCAAAAGTGAGATTCCTCCAAAAACACCACCCGGAAGAGCAGATTATTGGAAATGTAGATGAAGAGATACAAACCCAAAGAAGGATGACAAGTACACCAAAGAAAAATGATGTTGCTCTCCTATCTATGATAGAACCAAAAACTTTTACTCAAGCAAGCATCCTCATTGTGTGGAAGCCATGGAAGAAGAAATGTCTCAAATCAAGAAAAATGAGACATGGAAGTTGGTACCTCATCCAAAGGATAAAAATATAATTGGAACTAAGTGGGTGTTCAAAAAAAAAATGAATGAAGATGGACAAATCATCAGAAATAAGGCAAGGCTTGTCTATAAGGGTTATTCACAAATTGAAGGAATTGAATTTGAAGAAACCTTTGCACCAATAGCTTGCATGGAAGCTATAAGGATTTTCATGGAATTTGCTTGCTCAAAAGGATTCAAAGTCTATCAAATGGACGTAAAATCAACTTTTCTGAATGGGGAATTCAAGGAAGAAGTCTACTGGAGCAACCAAAAGTTTTTGATCTAGGAGAAGGAAAATAATTATTATGTAAATTGAAAAAGGCATTATACAAGTTGAAACAAGCTCCTAGAGCATGGTACACAAGATTGGATCAATATCTACAACAACAAAACTTCAAAAAGGGGGTGGCAGGAAGTAATCTCTAGACGAAGATGGATAAGGATAAATTACTAATCACTCTTGTATATGTTGATGATATGATTTTTTCTAGCAATAATGATGAAATGAGCCATACGTTTTCTCAAAATATGTAAAAATAATTTGAAATGTCGATGATTGGTGAGCTATCCTTTTTCCTTGGATTGAAAGTATCACAAACCATAGCAGGTATGTTCATTTATAAAACAAAATATATTAAAGACATGCTTAAAAGATATGGAATGGAAGAGTGTGCACCTATTAGCACACCAATGACCACAAACTGAAAATTAAGAAAAGATGATGAATCCCCCTAGTAGATGCAACTCTTTACAGGTCAATAATTTGAGCTCTCTTATAATTAACTGCTACAAGACCCAACATTATGCAAGAAGTAGGAATGGTGGGAAGATTCCAATCAGCTCCTAAGAAATCCCATTTGTTGGTTGTGAAAATAATTCTCATATACTTGAAAGGAACTCTTAAATTTGGCCTTTGGTATCCCAAAAACACAAATATTATAGTGACAACTTATAGCAATGCTGATTGGGCTAGAAGAATGGATAATTTTAAAAGCACTGATGGAAATGCATTTTTTATGGGAGATTGCTTGGCATCTTGTCTCAACAAAAAATAATCATCTATATCTCTCTCTACAGCTGAAGCTGAATATATAGTCACAACTGTTGGGACAGGGTCCCCTAGGGTCAGTTTTGGGGAAAAAAGCCCAAGTTTTATTATAAAGAATGTAAAGTCTTCGCAAGTTGTGGCCGCAGAGCGCATAGATAGTAAAGTGTCATAAAGGGTTTTACCCTTCTTTTATGTAAGTTGTGTCAGCTTTAGTAGATCTACCCATGGTCCGTGGACCATCGGATTGTATAAAAAAGGGGAGTCTTAGAGAGTCTAAGGCAAGGTAGATATCAATGAAGACGAATGTAAGGGGTCAGTAGAGGAAATAACGAAGAAGTAATAGAATAGAAGAGAGGCTCTACAACTGTGTGCGAAGAGGCCTAGAGTAGAGTCTGTAGCTGAGTGCACGGACCCCTGGAGTTGAGTGCGTAGGGAAGTCTTGAGTCTGTAAGATGAACTGAAGTATTAATAAAGAGATTATTCCAAGAATTCCTGTGTTTTGGCTATTAACTTATGTTATGAATGAATGCGCTATTATGTTATGATGAATGATGGGTTTATGCATTAATACTGTATTGATGCGCGATTTTACATGATTTATATTGTCATATGAATGCAAGTAATAATAACTATTTACACGAAGAATATCTTGTTGCATGTTAAAGTTACTAAACACTTAAACCAATTTGGGTAAATGTGGAGTTAGGAGTAATCTCAGAGGAGTGAGAGTGGTTGATTCACCTGTTTAGGGTCCGCGAAAGACAGTCATAGACCTTTGCGAAGGTCTAGAGGTTGGTTAACTAAATTTATATCAATAAGCCTTAAGGTTTATTGATTTGCGGCAAGTCAGGTTTAGGAAATAAAACAACATCACACTCATCTCTGGTGGTGGAAACTTGGTTCCAACATCCCCCCATACTACTTCAGGTGAGACTTCAGTCCGCACTTCGTGGGTTGATGCCGAAAGGGCCAATAATGTAGGGATTTATTTGGAAAACTTAACTGTGAACCTGGGTCAGGATCCAATAAGCCAACAAATGGTTCCATTGCTGGGACCAAGATCTACATAAAGAGATGTGTGATGTCGCATCACTAGAATCCAACAAAGAAAGAAATCTAGGAGTGGTTGGATAGAAAGATCCACTAATTTTCAGCGCAAGAAAACAGAAATCCGTGATTGACAAAAGAACAGTGGTTGGACATGTATCTGTACATCGAGATACAAAAATTTTTCTTCTGTTCCTTCCCAATCGAGCTATACAAGTGGATCATTAAATTAGAAGACGACCAAGGAAGGTGGAGGATTGACAGTTCAACAGTGTGGACCTCGGAGTTAGTGCGGAGGTTAGAAGCCTCCGAAGATAAGATCGCGTGCGCTGTCGATCACTGGCTTGATCGTGTCATCGAAGGATTCATGAAAAAATTCGCGGTCGATACCTCACTCAACTACAATGAAGCAGAGTGGCGCTTCTTCAAGGGGCCGCAAGGTAAGTATTTCAGATTTTTGAATACTTGGATTAAAATGCTCTTGTATGAAAAGTGGTGCCATTACCTTGATGTTTGGAACTACACGAAGTAGAAAGTTATTCAGGGATAGAGGGAGAACAGGCCCTGAATATAGCCCGCTGATTGAGCCCCCTCTGAGTGACGACGAAGGAGAATCATAGGATTCACCGTAGAACACTGTCTAGTTAATAAGGCAAGGGTTCCCATGAATATCCCATCTGCCCACACCACCTCTATCTTCACCTCCACAACATACACCTTCACCCACACCACCTCCACCTTTGCTGCCATTCAATATGGTGAATGCATTGAAGTTGTCTGTTTTCAAGGGCTTGGGAAATGAGGACCCACACTAGTTTTGGTTCGTTGCGAAGGCCATGTGGACAACCCAAATATTACAGATGATCATATGAAGAAAGCAACGTTGGTTATTGCTTTACAGGATCGTGCACTAACATGCTACATTAAGTACTCCACCAATAACCTGATGTCTGTGTTGGCAGACATTCAGACTACACTGAATAAGGAATTCAGTAGGCCTAAGTTTGAAGTGCAATCAATCATTGGATTCAAGGAAATCATGATGAGGCCTAGCGAGACACCTTGGGAGCTAGATTAGAGATTGAAATACCAGATATGCAAAGCTAACATGAATCTTACGGATGGACAACACTGCGAATGGTTTGTAGCTTTGCTCTTGCCTCACCTAAGGGTTGCTTTATCACATCAAAATATTGGGACCCAAGCGGAAGCCCTGGATATTACGATGAGGTTGAATGAGATGCTGATTCAAGATGTTGCTTTGGGAGTTCATCAGATTCACGCAGAGTTGCAGAATATTTGCCTAGAGTTCCAAAGTCTGAAGAAAGATAGAGCGGCTTGGCCAGAGGTCCACGAAGAAGTTTGGTGTATGAAATGTAAAAGTCAGGAGCATGATAAAGATCACTTCCCTATCTTCAAAAATTATGTGGTAGGAGGAGGGCCAATGCCTTTGAGGCCGGAAGCTCAAGCATGGCTAAGCATAGGGGCCGCACAATGGTGCGCTATCTTTCAAGTAGCTAGAAAACATGTAACAAACAATTGTCACTTGCTGCAGAAATTTTTACAGACACTACAACAAATATTTTGCAAATTAGTGGGCCACGATGAGCGTAACTACTGTAGCTATGAGTTGATGATGGAGAGAATTCCCGCATTATGAATGCAGAAAGAAAATCAACGCCCAGATCAAGGCATTGGGGGAACATGCAGAGGATATCAGGGGTGTAGACGAGGCCAAGTTGGAGGAGGACTTGAGAGAGGTCATGGACAAGTTATTTTCTACAATTGTCAAGTGCCAAGACACTATGCACGGGAGCATACGAACCTGACACACCTGTCATGCTGATACTGTACTCAGTTTGACCATGCGACAAAAGACTGCCCTGTATTGATAGCTAAAATACAGGAGAAAAGGGCGCAACCTCAACAACCTACCCAAAAGATGTAGATGATGAGGGCTGAACCCCGCGAAGAAGATCCTAATGTGAATATCATGCTACAGAGTGGAATGATGACTGGCAAGGATAAAGGAAAGAAACCTGAAGAAGGTGAGTGGGTCCACAAGGCTCCAGAAAAGGAGGTTGGGTTTTATTTGGAGTGTGTGAAAGAAAATTTCATGGAAGTGAAGAAAAGCTTTGTTGAGGCCTCTACCTTAGGAAGTCAGGATAAGCTATCTGAAGAAATGGACCCCTCCATCCTTACCACGTTCTTGGAGATGTGTATGAAGCTGCTTCATGATAGTAAGGTTGTGAAAGGATTACAGGAGTTGAAAAATAAATGTTCTCGTAAAGAAAATTCTCTTGAAGGACCTTGCGTAGTCAGGAAAATTGGTAAGCATAAGGCAAGAATAGGATGTGAGATGAGGCTCACTGTGCAAATAGGGGAGTAATGGATTAGGTTATTCTGGATTTGGGGTTAGATGCGAATGTTTTGCCTAAACAAACATGGGAGAGAATGGGGAGACTTGTGTTGTAGTGGTCTCCGTTTCAATTAAGTATGGCAAATCAATAGAATATTATCCCCATGGGAAGATTGCAGGGAGTGACAGTAGATATTGAAGGCCTGAGCACATTAGCTGATTTCGAAGTGATAGAGATTGTTGATGAGAGAAATCCATACCCCGGGCTCCTTGGGATCGATTGGGTTATTGACATGAATGGGGTGATCAATTTGAAGAAGTGGACAATGTCATTTGAGAGGAAGTCGCTCCGCGTAGTAGTACTTTGGACCCTATAGAAGGACCACGTTATACTGAACCGGTCTACAATTATGAAAATGATGACGATTTGGACTAGATCTACAAAATAACAATGTGAGACCAATATTGGGTGAATCCGACAGCAGATGGATGCATTTCATGGGACCAAAAATGTTCCTATACATCAGATTCATATGAGGAGTTGGAACACTAACAGAATAGGTTGCATGAAGTATCTACGTTGCACTGTAACAAGATGACTAAATCGTTACACTATGTATCATCGGAGGTAAGGAGTTTTCCTTATTATGATGGTCTAACTAACGTAGAAAATTTTTTGGATGCATTTGAGAGGGAAGTTCCTGAGAAACATTGCTTCCAAGCACTGGATTTGGCGCTGTGCACTACGCCCGCACGATGGTGGGGTACGCATAAAGACAATTTTGATAGATGGCGTGAGTACAGAAAAATGATGTGGTTGTAGTTTGGTTGCTCAAAAGTGCGACTAATAGAGAAATATGTTGGGAGGAGTGATCCACATGATCACTTAGCGAAATGGGCTGATGCTTATGGAGCAGAGCCGCAACTAGAGTGGGTACATTTTTTCTGTCACACTTTGGATGTAATACCAATGAATTGGTACTTGGAAATAGAGCTCCGCCATGACACTGACGAGTGGGATATTTTGAGACAGGGATTCTTAATGACATTCATCTTTGAATATGGATTCAAATGCATTGACGAAGTGTTATAGGAGATCAAGGCAGCAATTTTCAAAACATCGCAGGATCCCTTGGATTGGATTCAACCAGATTGGACCACTCAGTTGCGCCATGCCCTGGAGTGCTATAATGTGACTGTTGAAGAAGAAGAATATGATCCAAGGAACATTAATATCCCAGAGGCAGAAGGCCACTATGAAGTTGAGGGACCACAGATAGAGAATCCAGATATCACCGTGCCACTCAAAACTAGACAAGTGAACATTGGAACGGAGGCGGAGCTGAAATTTGCGAGGATAGGGGACTACTGGGATGATGCTATGGTGGATAAGGTTGCTGAGTTGCTCTGCGAATATCAAGATTTCTTTCACACAAATTTTTCAGAGTTAAAAGGCATCATAGGTTATTTAGTAGTGATGAAAATTACGTTGAAACCAGACATGAAGCCTGATAAGCAGAGGCCATATCGCCTTAATCCTAAATACAAGGAAAAGGTCCATCTGGAGTTGGATAGGATGCTTGCAGTGGGTATTATTGAACCAGTGGAGGAATCTGATTGGGTGAGTCTATTGGTAGTTCAAGAAAAGAAGTAGAAGGATGAGATAATGATTTGCGTAGACCTCAGGAAGCTGAACGATGCTTGCATTCATGATCCTTTTTCAACTCTGTTCACAGATGAGGTATTGGATAATGTTGGTGGACAGGAAGCATATTCATTCACAGATGGGTTCTCTGGATACCATCAAATAAAGATTGCGCCAGAAGATAGGAGTAAGACTACCTTCGCGACTGAGTGGGGATGCTTTTAGTATATGGTAATGCCTTTGGAATTAAGAATGTGCCGAAAATCTTCTCGCACGTAGTCATTGCGACGTTCAAATAGTTCATTCACAAGTTTTTGGAGGTATATTTTGATGATTAGACGGTGTTTGGATTGGTAAAATGCCATGTAGCTAGTTTACGCTTGATGATGGATACGTGCCAAAGGTATCAGATCGCGCTAAACTTGAATAAGTTCTTATTTTGCGTCCCTTTCAGAATCTCGCTGGGTCATGTGGTATGGAGGAAAGGCTTAATGGTGGACCTTGCTAAGATCATAGTCATAATTAATTTGGAGGTGCCAAGGAGTGTTAAATAGTTGTGCGCGACACTGGGTCATACTGGATACTATCGAAAGTTCATCAAGAGTTATGCTCAGATCACCATGCCAATGGAAAAGCTACTAAAGAAGGATGCTACATTTTGTTGGGATGAAGAATGTCAGTAGAGTCTGGATGTATTGAAGGAGAAAATGGTCACCGCGTCGATCCTAGTCTTCTCGAATTGGAAAAAGGAATTTCATGTGCATGTGGACGCTTCATGTATTGCACTGGGAGTAGTGCTGACATAGGCCCATGAAGGAGAATTAGATCACCCAATGGTGTTTGCAAGTAGGAAGCTGTCTAAGGCTGAAAAGAATTTTTCAACGAAAAAGTGAAAAGGGTTTGCTATGGTGTACGTGCTCCAGAAATTTAGACATTACTTGCTAGGTGGACACTTTAAGATGTATACAGACCATTTTGCATTAAAGTACCTAGTCGACAAGCCTATGTTGGGGGGGGAATATGCAGATGGATGCTGTTGTTTCAAGAGTATGATTTCGAAGTTATTGTGAAGCCAGGGCGATTGAATGCAGGGCTAGATCATCTGTCACACATTGAAATAGGAGAGGAGCCTACCAATTTAGAGGAGGGGATGTCTAATGCACAACTCTTTGTGGTGCGCATAGAAAACAATCACTTTGCAGACATTATCCACTTCCTGACTACGGGAATGGCTCCAGAAGGATACACTAGTCAACAGAAGAAGGAATTGGTGGTGTGTGTGACACATTTTTTTGTTATTGCAAGTCACTTGTATAAGATGGGATCAGACGAGATAATGCGACGCTATGTGCCTAATTTTGAATGAAGAAGTATCCTAGCTGAAGCTCATGGAGGGGTTGCGGGAGGCCATTATGCAGGGAAAGCAACAACGCAAAAGATTTTACGCGCTGGGTTGTGGTGGCCAACATTGCATAAAGATTCCAAAGCATATTGTAGGGCGTGCGATGCATGTCAAAGAACCAATATGCCATTGCAAAGGGATGGGCTACCTTTCAATCTACAGGTATCATTGCAACCATTTGAGAAATGGGTAATTGATTTTGTAGGACTAATTCAGCCTCCGGGAAAGAAGACGGGTGCACGATATATCATCACCGCGACCAAGTATGTGACGAGATGGGCGGAGGCATAGCCCATGAAGGACTGTACAGAGGAAACAACAACGAAATTTTGTAGAATTTCCCACTGTAGATCAACAGATTATGCAATATACTAAAGAAAAATACAAGATCTACTTCTACAACAAACTTACGGAAGCTTAATCGAATTTGAGCAAGACCAAATAAAACACATATAACTTAGAATGAGAAATCAATCACATATGAACACAAAAGAATACTTTGGGGAAAGCCTCAGCTAAAAACCCCAATATCTGTATTATCATACAAGTGGAAATATGTTCAGATTACACAAAGCATCAAGTCACAAGCTATCTTGCTCTGAGTACAATCCAAAAATACAACTCACAGACTGAATAGGCATAAGATATGCCTTCCCTTAGCCCTCCAAGCCTCCTATTTCCTTGCACAATTTTACTTGGGGTCCAATGCTGCCACCTGTGTGAATTGGCCTCATCACACGCTCCTCAAACCCAAAAGTAACTGCGCAATCTCCAAGGAATGAATTCCTTCTACATGCAAGAGATATCCTCCATGGAATATTCCTACAACTGATAGTACATTGTCCCATCATCTGATCTCAACTGAGTCTTTGTCTGAACTGACATGCATGAGTCATTTATGAGAGAATATTTAGTTATCTGAAGTGCAACAGTCACATGCATGCATGCATTAGCTACCTGAACTCACAATTAGTTCAACAAACTATTTGAACTAATCTAACTAGACTTAACTCAGTTAACTGAGCTAACTAATTACAACTCAAAGTACAACTCATCCTAATCACCTTTAATCAAGGGATAACATCATCAATCAATGGAGAAACTATTGCATGTCTTCACATATGTTATAGACATATTTGGGCACTGCAACCCCAATCGTATATGTCCATAAACCAAAGGCTTTTGAGTCCCTAAAAGTGTTTTTTCACACCCTAAAGGAACAAGGTCAACTGATTAGATCATCTCCCATAAGTTCTCCATGGAAAACTATTCAGAACTGGTCAGAACTAGACCATATAGATAGCTCATTGCTAAGGATGCGATGCATCTCACCTGCCACATGCAAAAAGTGCGATGCATACTAAAAAGCCCTTTTGTAGGGTGTGATTGGCGAGAGTAGACAAATGGCAGAGACAGTTTGCAAGGTGGATGATCATGGACTCTTCCAGAAACTTCTCCTATGACACTTGCCTCTCTGAATTCGCCCAGGGATGAGTAATAGATCATGAATCTCCAAGTGTAACCAAGAACTACCAGAGAGAGGACACTAATAAAAATCCCAGAAGCTGACTCACCCCCCTACAAACATCTATATATGGATCCCTCATCCCAGAGATCTAGAGGCTATAATTTTGTATCTTGTAAGGAAGTGCTATTGGTTTCCTGGTGGAACATCATAGTGTTGGCTGATCTAAGCTTTTCATGAGGTGAAGAAGGGCTTTCATGCTGGGAGGATGACGCTAGGTTAGATAAATGGGTTGTAATCCTCTCTTCTACTCTTTCTATCAATAAAGCTATTCGATTTTTCCTCCACATTCTTTTAGGTTTGATGATATATGCATTTGTGTGGTCAATATATATCTGGTCCTATATTGTTTATGAATGTCAAACCCCGTGTCTTCTCAGAAGGTGATCTAGTCTTACTTTACGACCAGGAGTCTGATAAGTTGGGAGCAGGTAAGTTCTAGTCTTTATGGATGGGCCCCTATATTGTTAAGAATGTATTAGCAAAAGGAGCCTACAAGTTAGTGGATTATGACGAGCTCCCCTGTCACAACCCTGAAAAGGGTTGTACCTTAAATGTTACTATGCTTGAATCAGTGTAGTAACCTCTTCATATGCTTTTGTTACATTTTTGTTTTCACTAAGAGTAATCGTTTTGGTTAGGTAATCCACTTTTGCATTTGTTGCAGATTTCAAACCTATTGGAATCATTTGTTGGATATGCTGATGGAGCGAGCCGTAGTTCATGGAACCTATCTTCTGTGGCCTAGGCCATCTTTGATCCAAGCGGCGAGTTGGTGAGTTTCAAAGGGGTATGTATTGGTCGATCAACGAACAACATCGCTGAATACAATGCATTGATAGAGCTCCTCTCTGATGCCATTCTGCATGGCATACGTCGACTTGTTGTCAGGGTAGACTCACAACTCATCATTCTACAACTCACTGGCATCTATTTCGTGCGGAATCCAACTATCTATCGCATGTTCCTAAGGGTCAAGATTTTAGAAAGACAGTTCGATTCTTTTCAATATCAACATATTTCCAGAAACTTAAACACATTAGAAGATTCATTAGCAAATTATGTGTTAGATAGACATTTGCAACATTTATAAAAGAAAAGCATTTCATCAATATTTGCGTCATGATCATATAATTAACCAAAATAAAGCTCCGAAAATAAAAAATATATATAACTGTTTATCGTTTATACATAGTGTTCTGTGTCCAAGAAAAAATCGGTCAAATGACCCAAAAACTCAAAATTCTAGGGGGCACCCTAGTCTAATGGTGTTGGTGATAACAAGTCACCGCCTGTGCAATCATGTGTAAAAGATTAGTCCATCGACTCGGCATGCCAGTGGTATGTCGCTGTAATCTCAGAGGTAGCTCGTTAGTCCTCGCATCCGAGATACCAAGAGTGAGACCCTCAATCTGATCCTGCAATAATTCAAGAGTCTCAGCCACATCCAGGTTGCGAAGGACAACCCTCCCTATAGCCTCTCCTGCTATAATGGCAGCTGGTGCTCTCAGGCGCACTGCTGGTCGCACTGGTCCGATATCTGCATGAAAACATGAGTCTTGATTAGTATTGAATGAAAGAAAGCATAAGAACATTATAAAAGCAATAAATAGGGATATGGTCAGAGATTTGACCTATAACACTCCACTGCTCGCCAGCCGGCAGCGCCAAATCTGGGTCACCCCGGAAATCCATACCAGCATATAGACACTCGGCATAAACCATCTCCTGACAGTTGAACCACTCGAAAAGGCATCAAAGAAAGAAAATTGTGGCTGACCAGCATGTCGGGCCATAAGGTCAACCCATCTCTGCATCAGTGGCTCATTCGGTGGTGGCAAACCAAGTGAAATGTACTATGGTTGCATCAGTGGGATCTTCTCCAAGGCAAAAGCGGTCAAAATAGAACCATAGCCAAAGTTCTTGGATCATCCATTTTTCACCTTGGAAAGCTATTATTTTATCACCGAAAGTACTGCATCACACTAGTTGAACACCTTTGGTTAAAGGCATTCCAAGGTGTACTACATATAGGACCTGTTGGCCAAGTGAAGAGCCGCGCTACCAGCCAATCTAGAAAAGGTGAATAGAATAGTCCTCAAGGACCGATCAGTGACATCTAGGATATTGATCTTGTTGTCCCTGCTCAGCTGAGATCCTTCTCTACAGTATCGGAAAATATAATCCCTCACGGATTCGCCCCCACGGGCGGAACCTAATAGTGAGAGAGGGGCACCACGCCTTAATAAACCAGTCAGAAAGTAGATGTCCACAACAATCAATTAGCCTCTGATTTGGAACATTTGGTTGGTAGGATCCCATGCATCGAGGAAATATTGCAACAAGTTGATTTGTTGCCTCATGCTAGATATGCGGAAGAACTTGAGCAAACTACAGTTCCGCAATGCAGTTACCGTACTCGGATCATGTAAAGCAACCATGTCCTCTTCTTCATGCTCCGATAAATCTCTGAAAAAAAAACAAGAGAAGAGTCAGGATCCTGATTTGGCAAAAAACAGGAAAAATTTCCATGAAAAAATAGTGCATAAGTTTCCCTCCTTGCGCCCATCGCACCCTAGTTGTGTACTGGGTGAGATGCACACTGACTGGCCATTGACCAACCCAATATGCATCGCACCTTTCGATGTACACAGGGTGTGATGGGGACAAAATGAATTGTTCAAACCCCAAAGGCTCAGGAAAGCAAGGAAACATGCTCAGAATTCAAAAAGGAAAGAATGCAAATGAAGAGCTTAGGTTTAGCTCCTACTTGGTCCAGACGGCACCGAAAATCGTCCACAGAATCACCCAGAATCAGCTAGTGAAATCAAGGGGGAAAACACCTCCAAAGATCCAACAATCCCAAATTCAAATGAAATGGTAAAATGAGGGGTAAAAACTACTTTTAAATTGCTTTTCACGTAATTCGAGTAGGGTATTAGTGTTTTAACTCATTTTTCAAGCATGTATTCTAATTTCTAATCAGTTTGATGGAGCAATTGAACAGGTAGTACAACTGTCAAAAGAACATAATGTTAATGGTGAATCGAATATCAATGACCATTATCACGAGCAGTTTTACGCAAAGTTCAATCTTGTTAAAAATTAAACCTAAGCAATGAGCATATGTTCCACCAGAGTTTAAGCTCATTAAAAAATGAACCAATATCTGGTAAATAACAATTGTAAATGCATTATCGTCAACTTTTGAGCCTTGGTCGCGTTCTTACCATCACCTCCACTTTGTTTTAGCCAATCATATGCCTCCATTTGATCGTTTACCTTTTTGAGGAATAGCTGCAACGAGTGATTCTGTTAGCCATCCTCGTAACACTGCTATGATTGGAAAATTCCAAACCTTACCTGGAACCAGCTGCTACCCGAAAATATCACTCATTCCTCAAAAAACGAGTCTCCTTTAAGCTCTTTTCATATGACTCGTAAAATATGAAAATATTGTCAAGCAATTGGCCTCTCCAGCTCATTAAAACTATCGGAAGTGCTATCCCTCCTCTAGATTTTAATCTTTTTGGACCTGAGGGATTATTACACAAAAATATCAAGCGCTTGTCTTGTTCGGTTCGTTAAAACTATCGAAAATTCATGCCTTTTGTATTATTTTATACTTTTTCGGATTTAAGGGATTATATGAAGAAAAAGGATTACTGGAGTTTCCTTTCTGTCCCATTTCAGACTCTCTAAAATTGAAAAAGGATCGAGTTGTCTTTATCGTTAAACTCGTTAAAACCAATAGCGACAAACTTGTCCATACAGACAAGAACGAGTTTCACTGTCGCTAGGCTCGTTAAAACATAGCGACGGGTTTGACTGAAGGGAAAATTATAGAGCAAGCATATGTTATCCTCCTCAAGCTTGACAAAAATAAAGAGGTATTGGTCAGCAATGACTAGGGAAAAATTGGGAAGAAAACTTGAAGAAACTTTATTGGTAGCAAGTCACTCTTGAACATGACACTTTCACTCCATCACCATGATTGAGCCGGGTTGGGTTATTCTGTTCACCGATCATATTACCATTGGTCCATCGTACCATCCATTTTTGGGGTTAACGCTACCAATCCATTTCAGTGTCGCTGATATGTTCAAGAGGAGTCGCTCAGAGAATTTACCAACCCAGCTTGTGTCTCATCCGCTGCAATACCTTCGCCCTTCATTCTTTCATGACTGCCACCTTGAACCATGTATCATCAGATTATTTTCACCTCATACGATGGGTCGCTTCTTGTCAACGACAGTTCATTATCCAAGAAGTCGACCTAGGAACAACCCTTTTAGTACTTTGAAGCTTGCATGCCTCAATGTCAAGTTTCTCACTTCTAGTGATAGGTTTACATCAATGGCCTTCGACCGAAATATTTTGTGCGGTGTTCGACGCCAAATCCCATTTTCAGACCACGTGAATTGTATTGTCATATCTTGAGGGTCATCATCATTATCGGTGATTCCTCTCGTGCCTATTAACACCTTACATCATTGGATGGTAATCAAGCGATGTCTTTCCATGTTCGACTCCAGAATTTTTTTTCATATGGATCGACTTGTACTTCAGGTGAAGATTGAACGAGTTTGAAGATCCCGGATCTAGTTTCACCCATCCAAGCTACAATATAATCAGGAAAATAAAGAAATCAAATGTACATCATTGCTGCACAGATGATCATCCAAATCAAAGGATGATGGCTCTATCAGAATCATCAGTCTGCCACACAGACTGTTGTCTGTCCTATGCACATGAAAATGAATCTATAAAGCTGAGCATGGGAATGCCCGCTTCAACTAGATCATGAAAATATTATGAAGATAATGTATTGTATTATATCTTATTATAGGTTTACTTCTAGTTTGAAAAATCTCAGATCCTCATGATAAAGCATTTCACCCGACATCAAAAGATTTACGACCTCATGCTTTAGGGGGAAATTGTTATAGAAATATTTGGGCACTGCAAACCCAATCATATATTTCCATAAAACAAAGGCTTTTGAGTCCCTAAAAGTGTTGTTTCACACCCTAAAGGAACAAGGTCAGCTGATTACATCATTTCCCAGAAGTTCTCCATAAAACTGCTCAGAACTAGTCAAAACTGGACCATACAGATAACTCAGTGCTAAGGGTGCAATTCATCTCACCTACCACATGCAAAACGTGCGATGCATACTGAAAATCCCTTCTGTAGGGTGTGATGGGTGAGAGTAGACAAATGGAAGAGATATTTTTTAAGGTGGATGATCATGGAATCTTCTAGAAACTTCTCCTGTGACACTTGCCTTTTTGAATTTGCCCAGGGATGAGTAAGAGATCATGAATCTCCAAGTGGAACCAAGAACTATCAGAGAGAGGACACTAATCAAAATCCCAGAAGCTGACTCACCCCCCTGTAAACATCTATATATGGATCCCTCATCCCAGAGATCCAGAGGCTGGAATCTTGTATTTTGTAAGGAAGTGTTGTTTGTTTCCTGGTGGAACATCATAGTGTTGGGTGATCTAAGATTTTCATGAGGTGAAGAAGGGCTTTCATGCTGGGAGGATGACGCTAGGTCAGATCAATGGGTTGTAATCCTCTCTTCTACTCTTTCTATCAATAAAGCTATTCGAGTTTTCCTCCACATCCTTGTAGGTTTGATGATATGTGCATTTGTGTGGTCAATATATATATAGTCCTATATTGTTTATGATTGTAGATCCCAGTACTTTGAAGGTATTATGCTGCTTTGACTTTATAGGTACTCTTTGAAGCGAGGTAAGCAAGGAAGGAGCGGCAAAGGTCTGTCAGAGGGGAGAAGGAACAAGCAAGGAACCAAGTGAAAGATTGGGGTTGGTATTCTTTGCTCCTCTCCTATCTACTTCTCATAAAGGAAAACGAAAGTAACTTTAGTTTGTTTGTTTCTAAGATAGCTACCCATCTTAGTGGGACTAGAAACTCTGAATAGACACTAGATTTCCCAATAACAACATAGACTTCATGTTTGATTTTCTACAATTTATAACTCAAGATGAATTAATTAATTACTTTACAAATAGCTGCTAAGATCGAATTAGAATTTTAATTCTCAATTTTAGTTTAGGGACTAACTAAAATTGGAATGTATCCCGAAATAATATTTATAACAGTGCTAATTTTAGCACTTCTATTTTTATCATTTCTTGTTGCTATTTTCAACACTCCCTCTCAACAAGAAAGGGATTATCAATAACCCCAATCCTGTCCCTATGGAACTCGAACTTGCATTTTGAAAATGCCTTAGTCAAAATATCTGCATCCTGTTCCTGGATCGAAACATACAACAACAACATGATCCTCTTGACCACACGGTCTCAAAAATGGTGATACCAAACATCAATGTGCTTGGACCTATCATGAAAAACTAGATTATCAGAGAGTTTGGTACAACTCTGATTATCGCAGTAGATCATAGTTGGATCCATCCTCTGACCAAATAATCCCACTAGAATCTTCCGTATCCAAATGGCCTCGCATGCTGCCTGACTAGCAACCATGTATTTAGCCTCTGCTGAGCTAAGTGCAACTGACCTATGTTTCCTGCTGTACGAGGAAACTGCTGTTGAACCAAGGTTGAAGATTCCTTTAGAGGTGCTCTTCCGGTCTGATGGACTCCTTGCCCAATCTACATCTATGAAGCCCTGAAGCTTCACTCCCTCTGTCCGTCTGTACCACAATCCATACTAAGATGTGCCTCTGAGGTATCTCAGCACATTCTTTGCTACCTTCCAAAATAGCTTGGTAGGTTGAACCATAGCTTGACTCAGCTGGTTCACCGTAAAGCATAAGTCTGGTCATGTGTTCACTAGGTACATTAGTGAACCCACAAGCTGCCGATAAACAATAGCAGCTATTACCTCACCTGAAGTAGCATCCACCTTCCTCTAGTTCCCAGCTAGAGGAGTCTGCATGGGCTTGCACTTCTCCAAGTGAAAGCACCTGAGTATCTCATTGGCATACTTGCCTTGAGACACAAATACTTCCCCGTATTTCTACCACACTTCCATGCCTAGAAAGTAGTGCATAAGACCCATGTCTTTCATCTCGAACTCTCTCGCAAGGTCCTCCATACAATACTTGATCAACTGATCATCACCTATCAAAATTAGATCATCCACATAAAGAAAAATGATCAATGGCTTACCTTCTACCATGATGTGGTAAAGTTTCGCATTTGTTTCACTCTTGGTGAAGCCCAACCCGGTGAAATAACCGTCGATCCTAGTGTACTAAGCACGAGGTGCTTGCTTCAGCCCGTACAAAGCTCTCTTGAGTCGGCACACATGCGACTCACGATCGAAGGTCTTAAAACCTTCCGGCTGCTCAATGTACACCTCTTCCTCAATCTTCCCATTGAGGAATGTTGTCTTCACATCCATCTGATGGATATTCCAACCCATATGAGCTGATAGTGCCAACATTGATATGATCGATGAGTACCTTGCTACAGGAGTAAAGGTAATCGTAGTCAATCCCCTCAACCTATAAGAAACCTCATGCAACAAACCTTGCCTTATGTTTCTCAACACTGCCATCAGCTGCCTGATTTACCTTGTAAAGCCATCTGGAACTAACCACTGACTTGTCTTGAGGTCTTGGGACAACATCCCACACATTGTTATGAATGATAGAGTCATACTCCTCTACCATGGCATCAACCCAGACTGGTTGTTGCACCGCCTCCTCGAATGAAGAAGGTTTTGACTCTGCACACTCCCTAACCAGGGCCATGTAACCAATGTACTTCTCGAGTGACCTCCTCTATCTGTGCTGAGAAGATAACTATCCCAGATTCTCTCGTGCATCCATCATCAACCTGTCAGCTTCCTTGAGAATTTTTGCCCATCTCTGAAAGACTCAGCATGAGTGGATGTCTCCACTCCCAGATCCTCTGCATGCGGATGCTCCGCATCAATCTGAGGCTCCTCCTCCTTAGGAACTGAAAGTTCCTCCTCTGCATACTTGAGCTCCCTCTCAAGTGATACTTGCATGGCTTTCTACTTGTCGAACTTCATATCTCTGTGTACCACTGTCCTTTGACTGGTAGGTAGGTACACTCGAAATTTGTGGGGTTTATCAGTGTACCCCAAAAGTATCCCCAACTTAGCTATTAGATCTAGCTTCTTCTGGGCATATTTGGTCACATGGCAATAAAACGATGATCCAAAGATCCTAAAGTGACTGACATCTAGTTGATTCCTGGAAAATGCCCCATAGGTGTCTTCATTCCCAGCATACGGTGCGGGCTTCTGTTTTGCAAGTATACTGCTGTATTGCATGCCTCAACTCACAAATGAAGTGGTAGGCTTTGGTCATGCAACATCGCTTGAGCTGCTCCCACAATCGATCTATTCTTCCTTTCGGCCACCCCATTCTGTTGTGGGTTATGGGGTGCCGTCAACTCCCGTTTAATTCCTTCTGCAGCGCAGAAGTCCTTAAACTGTTGGGAGACATACTGTCCACCATTGTTGCTATGCAAGGCTTTTATTTTCTTTCTAGATTCTTTCTTTGCCAAGGCTTTAAACTCACAAAACCTCAAGAAGTTCTGATCCTTCTTTTGCATAAAGTAGATCCAGCATCTACGAGAAAAATCATCAATAAAAATAACATAGTACCTTTTTTTAGCAGTGGAGGCTGTAGAGAATGGTCCACAAACATCTGTGTGAACTCGCTCCAGTATTGCTCCAGCTCTACTATCTCGATCCTGAAAGGAATATTTCACATACTTACCCAAGGTACAACCTTTGCATGTATCCGTCTACTCCAATTTTCCCTTGGGAAGTCCGGTAGAAATGTGTTGCATGATCTTCAAGGCCCCATGGTGCAAGTGGCCCAATATTATTCCATGGCTCGCCAACATCTTGGATTTGCACCACCTCTGCTTTGGAACTCAATGAAGCACAGTCATCTACCTCCAACTTGTAGAGATTCTTTACTCGGATCCCAATCCTCTTGGTCTGTCCGGTACTGATATGCCTCAAGAATACCTTTCCTTTACTAAAGACTACATCATAGCCTTTATCTTCTAGCATAGCGACATACACAAGATTCTTCTTTAGACTCGGTGCATACTTTACATCAGTCAATGTGAGAGGAGCTCCATGCTCCCTCTGAAACACAACCATACCTTCACCTGAAACACGGTACTTTCCATCATCGCCCATCTTGATCCGCATCTGTAGATCCTTCTCCTCCAGGGTACTGAAAATATTCTTGTCATCGGAAATGTGGAAAGAGGCTCCCATTATCCAGGTACCAAAAATATCCTACCATGGATGAAACCATGCATGCGATGAGAGAGAAATCCAACTCGAACTGTGAGGCTAGTACCTCACCGTATGATCCCTTCGAGGATCCTTTCTTGGATTTCTTCTGTGGACAATTCGTAGCATAATGGCCCACCTCATGACAATGAAAGCATCACACTTTTGATTTGTCAAACTTCTTCCCACAATGGGAAGAACTAGATTTGGGATTGGATGCCTTCCCTTTCCCTTTCCTCGCCTTACTTGCTAAGGCTATATTTTCTTCATCATCTTGTTTTGATGAAGATCCATCTCTGGTGCTTCTTCTTATCTCCTCCTGCATTAAATCCAACCAAAGTCATTCCAAATCTAGCAGTTTCTCTCTTCCATTAACCGAGTCTTGGTAGCTATGCCAACTCTTAGGAAGACAGAGGAGAGAAAGAATCATCATGTCATCATTGGCTGTGATGATCCCTACACTTCCAATCTCATCCCTGCAGATGGTGAGCTTGTTTAGATATGTAGAGATCGTGTCGCCCTTTTCGCACTTGATTTTCTGAAGCTTATCTTTCAGTGCCAACTTCCTCTGGTTGCTGCTGTTCTGATATAGATCTTTCAATGTTTCCACATCGAAAATGGTGTTTCCTTCCCATGGAGGCTTGAGACAATGTGGTCTCGAACTCCCTCCAGGAGGATTCTCCTCACTCTAGCCACACATTTCTTCCATTCTGCCAATTCTGTGGCATTAGCCACTACTGGCTTGGGGACTTCTTGATCAATGAAGTCCTTTAGACCGTTTTCCTCTAATACTGCTTCCATGTGATCCTTCCAGGCTATATAATTCGAGCTGCCATCAAGGGCATACTCGAGTCTTAAACCGCTGAACGCCATTGGTGCAATTTGAGATGTGATAAGAATTCAAATTCTATAATCAGGAACTTGAAACTTCGAACTTCTCCCTTATTTGTATACTTTTCTTCACTTTGATCACCTTTTCTCTGATACCATGTAGAATTTCCCACTGTAGATCAAAAAATTATGTAATATGCTAAAGAAAAATACGAGATCTACTTCTACAACAAACTTGCAGAAGCTTAATTGAATTTGAGCAAGATCAAATAGAACACATATAACTGAGAATGAGAAATCAATCACACATGAACATAGAAGAATACATTGGGGAAAGCCTCAGCTAAAAGACCCGATCTCTGTATTATCATACAAGTGGAAATATGTTTACCTTACACAAAGCATTTCTCACAAGCTATCCTGCTCTCGATACAATCCAACAATACAACTCGCAGACTGAATAGACACAAGATATGCCTTCCCTCAGCCCTCCAGGCCTCCTATTTCCTTGCACAGTTTTCCTTGGGGTCCAATGCTGCCACCTGTGTGAATTGGCCTCATCACACACTCATCAAACCCAAAATTAACTGTGCAGTATCCAAGGAATGAATTCCTTCTGCATGCAAGAGATATCCTGCATGGAATATTCTCGCAACTAATAGTACACTGTCCCATTATCTGATCTCAACTGGGTCTCTGTCTGAACTGACATGCATGAGTTATTTATAAGAGAATATTCAGTTATTTGAAGTGCAGCAGTTACATGCATGCATGCATTAACTAACTGAACTCACAATTAGTTCAGAAAACTATTTGAACTAATCTAACTAGACTTAACTCAGTTAACTGAGCTAACTAATTACAACTCAAAGTACAACTCATCCTAATCTCCTTTAATCAATGGAGAATCTATTGCATGTCTTCACATAGACTTCATGTTTGATTTTCTACAACTAATTAACTCAATATGAATTAATTAATTATTTTACAAACAACTGCTAAGATCAAATTCGAATTTTAATTCTCAATTTTAGTTTAGGGACTAACTAAAATTGGAATGTATCTCGAAATGTTATTTTATAACAGTGCTAATTTTAGCACTTCTATTTTTAGCATTCCTTGTTGCTATTTTCAACAAATTTATGTTTGGTTTCTTGTTGCACATACCAGCTATGTTATGGGCTTACATAACTGCCTGTAAGAAGATTACTAGTCAGACACCTTTTAGGTTGGTTTATGGCGTAGAGGCTATGATGCCTATGGAGTAGATTGTACCTAGTCTACGCATAGCAGAGTTCATAGGGATGGTGGACCACGAAGCCTTAGAATAACGGCTCACATAGTTGACAGACCTCTAGGAAGATAGGTTTTTGGCTGGATTCCATCAGCAGGTTCAGAAGGAACACGAAAAAGCTTGGCATGATATGCACATCAAACTGCACACCTTCAAGGTAAATGATTTAGTTTTATTATATGACAGTAAGTTTGATAAATTTCCAAGAAAATTTCAGGTGAACTGTTTAGGTCCATATGTTATCAAAGAGATTACTGATGGTGGAGCAGTTCATCTTGTGAAATCGAATGGAGATCCGTTTCTGGGAAAGGTAAATGGAAGCCAATTGAAGCCATACACCGGGGATTCGTCCCGATGACTACATGATGGTAGCACAGTGTTAGCGCTCCAGACAGCCGCAAGGAGGCTCAGGACTATAAAATACACTACTCGAGTTGTAGAGCTGCATGACAAGGGGTCTGTACGAAACAAGAGGGTGTCACAGTACCGGAAGAAGTGCGAAGGGAGCTGCGCTATAGGAGGGGAGACCGTGCAGTGAAGCCAAAAAGTGACTATTACCATCACTGTTCATGATTTAACTGCTATAAGACAGTTAAGAGGAGTGGGAAACTGGCATTTAAGGCATTTAAGACTGAATTTAAGAGTGAAATATTTGGAAATCTATCACCAATATAGAATTTATGAACGGATTATGAGGGGAACGGTCGAATTTGAATTCAAATTCGCCTACAAATTACATGTGGCCATCCAACGAGAAACACTTTGCATTGTGAGACTTTCTGAGTTGTGTTGTTTGTTGCGCATGAACCATGAGTTCCTTGATTATTTACTCACAAGCCCCATGTTCACTCAGTATTCCGAGTCAGACAGAAAGCTTATTCGCGATATCATGTTAGGACCAGGTCCCGTAGAAACTGCTAGTGCTGGAGGGTCTATTGCCTCTGAGGGAGCTACTCCTGATGTTGTGAGTATAGAGGTTCCAGAAAATGTGCCTATGGCACCGAGGTCCCCAAGCTGAAAAAGGATAAAAAAAAGAAGCCGATGCCGGTGCATGAGTCATCAAGAAAGCATGCAACTATGTAGGCTCAAAGAAAAGAAAAGCTGAGTGAAAAGGAGAAGGGGAAGGTGGTAGATATGGAAGAAGAAGAGGGCATAAAATATATCGACATTGAGGGGGTGGACCCTATTTCTAATCTACTGGAGTATATCCCTCCACACAAGGGCAAGGTGAAGGTCCTGAAGGACCCAGGTGCCAGATAGTTCTCCCTCAACACACCCTTGTTGTAGGAGAACATCACCTTTGAAGGTTGACGCTTGGCGTGGTCTGCCAAATCCCAAGCTTGAAGTTTGGGATTTGGCAGACCACGAGTGGTTCCCCCACCTTGCTACCGACACCTTCATGTAGAGGTTTTTCTACAAGGAGTCTGGTGTCATCGCGTTTGAGCCGGTGGAATGGATTCGTAGAGTCAACAAGTCAGGGTTGCTGAGCCTGTTATGGGTGCCGCACTATCATCGGTCGAATAGTCAACCTAATTGTCATTAAGCAGCTGATATGCCTAGTGCATGATAGGTGCTTGTGGTTAAATGAGTTGATACCTATCACATATATGCTGATCCATTAGATCACGTTATTACCGCACTCTGGACTAAATCCAACCAAGGCGTTTGGCTGAAAGACGAGCGAGCGTGACCTCGCTGAGAAGATGAAGGACAAGTTTAAACTTGTCAAAAAGCCACACGGGTATTCAATTTCTAGCATTACTGACCTCGCAGTCAAGATTTCCATGCATATTCTGGCTAGTAAATTTATGCGAAAGTGTTGCGCGGATGAGGTTCCATCACCAGTGGTTTCATTGGCGGCTCAGTGCACGGAGGGCCTACAGTTCAACTGGGCGTGCTACTTGTGTAGTGAGTTCCTCGTGAACTACAGAGAGGCACATAATGATAGTAAGACCTTTCACTATTCGTGGCTATTGCTCTCAATATTGTTGGTTGCGTGGGATTTGCTGGAGGATAGCTAGTTTCCTCCTGTGGAAAAGGATTTACCGAAAGTCTCAAAGTTCACATCTCTTTGGGCCACAAAAGATGCTGCGTAGGTAACATAAATAAAAGTCTTTTGGGTGTTGATGGAGGTGAGTATTCGCATGGCCATCAAACAAAATCCGATTTTGTCACCCGTGTTTGAGCAACTCTCAGGGTACGTGGAGTTGAAATAAGACTTCCATCACGTTTACATTAGGGCATGGAAGGACCTTGAGCAGAAATGGTTCGACTTACCCTATCTGGCTATGAATGATGCTATTGCGGAGGTCATCAAATATTGGCCAACAGACTGGCATTTTGCATCCGATGTGGCTGCAGAGACTAGTAAGTCTGTGAAGAAATAGAAAAATAAAGTGGCCAAAGAGAAGGTTTAGCTATTGGTTGAGAAGAGGAAGAAAGAGGCAGAGGAGAAGGCCTAGGTAGATGCAGAGTGCACTACGAAGGAATAGGCAGAGTAGGAAGAGCGTGGCTCCGAAAGAAGTCAAAATCTCCTTCGTCCCAAACGGAGGAAGAAGAGCAGTTAGAGTAGGGCACAAAGATCAACAGGAGAGAACTCCCTTCTGAGTGAAGTGGTACAGGGAGCAGGAAAAGGAAGGACCGCGCAAGAAGACAAAAGCCACTAAGTCATTGCTTAATCCAATTACCTTGATGGCGGGTGACTTGGATGATATTGGCAATAAGGTGTGGGATACAACAAAATAATTGATGTAGTAGTTTGAGTAGCAGCAAAAGAAGGCACTAACTGCCATACAGACGGGTCTACGTAAGATGCAGATCCAAACAACTAGACTCTAGGTAGGTGCACGACGAAGCAACACTGCATCAACCAGTTTGGCACCGGGGACCAGTCAAGTAGCAGAGATGGTCCGATCAATGGATCTCTGGGCAGTCGCACTACCTGATGGAGCTTTAAGCACAGAGGTAGCAGCTGACAAGGCTATCATCAGCACTTTGAAGAATGTGGGCCTTAACTTGGCTGCACTCCCTAGCGAGTTACTTCACACACTGCAAGCAGGTGTGATCACAGAAATTAATGCTCGAGAGAAACCCGCGCTGAGCATGATCAACGAATACAAGGTCAACTACAAATAAATGTTCGAGGAGAAAACAAAAACGCTGGAATCTAGAAGAAGGTTCAGGTGCAAGACGAACAAACTACAACCGTGGTGACCAAGGCATGTATAATAGTCCCTGAACTACATATCTCGGAGGAAGCGCCGGTGGACGCAAAGATCAGGAAGTTGGTTGTAGTTGTGCTCAACGCGAAGATGGAAGTGGCTAAGGTTCAGTTTGAACTGAACCTAAAGATAATAGAGCTCGATTTGAAGTAACAACCTTCAACTCCACTAGAGGTTAGAGAAAAACGCGAAGCAGCTATAAAGGATGGAGTTGCAATAGTAGATGCCGCGGTGGCGGATTGCACCGCACTCTTTGAGTAGTCCATGGAGGTAGTCACGACATCCAAGAAGATCCTACCTGCATAGGTTGAACACAAAATCCCATGAATTGTAGTAGTGGTATGATGAAGCAAGAGTGACGACACGCACCGTCACTATATCACAATGACTAGCCAAGCTGCATGAGGAAAAATAGTTGCTTAAACAGGTGGAGGCAACACAAAGGAAAGAGGCGGTCCTCAAGGCTAGATTGGGGCCTTGGCCGGATGAGGCCTATGTTATCTCTTCCAGCATTGAGGAGAAGCTGGAAAACCTATAGAGAACACAACAAAAGATCAAGGAAGACAATGCAGGACCAACAATAGAGCAACTGGTGGAGCAGATCAAACAGGCAACCATGCAGAGCGCGACTGAGGTAGTAGTAGCACAAGTGGAGTTGGGACATCTCTGCAGTAAGATCTCTGTGCCAATAGAGTGACTCAAGGGTGAGTCATGATATTTGTGTTGGGGGCCTGTTGGGACAGGGTCCCCTAGGGTCAATTTTGGGGCAAACGACCAAGTTTTGGGGAAAAAAGCCCAAGTTTTGTTGTAAAGAATGTAAAGTCTCTGCAAGTTGTGGTTGCGGAGCGCACACGTAGAAAGTAAAGTGTCATAAAGGGTTTTACCCTTCTTTTTATGTAAGTTGTGTCGGCTTTAATAGATCTAACCATGGTCTGTGGACCATGGGATTGTATAAAAAAGGAGAGACTTAGAGAGTCTAAGGTAAGGTAGATATCGATGAAGACAAATGTAATGGGTCAGTAGAGGAAAGAGCGAAGAAGGGCCATCTAGCACATATAGTGCACTACACTTCATCAATTTACGATACCCGGATTGATAATTTATGTAGAGAAATTTAGGACACTAAATTGACCAAACATTTTGGTGTTGTTTCCGGGGAAGTGTAACTAGGTAGCCTTATCTCTTACATTCAAAAAAAAAAAAAACAAAAAAATGACATGCATAGAGAAAGAGACTCTAGGGGTAGATTTATAGCTAGGAGCAGAAGTTCGATTCCTACAACTCCACCTACTCCACCAAGAGTTAGAAAGGACACACCTCCATCCTAGAATCATACTCCCAGACATAGGATTCTTGGAATTCACGGGGCAAAAACTCAATTAGAAGATTTTCCTACATCATCTACCAAAACAGTCTTAGGAGAGAAAATTTTTGAAACTCCAACATCAGGGATAACCTTTTTCACCTCCACAGGAGAGCCTATTGTAGTTGAAGAACTAGGAATACCTCATGAGGAAGAAAATGTAGAAACTCCCTCTCATAGTCCATTAATAGAAGAACCAGAGGAAGAGGGAATAACCTTGTAGGTTGAGCCCTATACTGACTTTGAAGAAACTATAATGGCAGAAGAAGAAAAATATGGAGAATTCTCACTGTTTGGAGGACGGGGTAGAGGGAGAGGTAGAGGAAACAATGAAGGAGGTAGAGGTAATAATGGAGGAGGCAGAGGAAATAGGGAAGTAGATAACTCATTTGGATTCCCTATAGTGGATGAGGAAACACATACCACAATGAAAAGCATCTCACCATCTGTCCTCCCAAATTTTTATGGGTTAAGAAGTGAGGACCCTGAAACATTTTTGTTTGAGTTTGAAGTCTTGTGCAAAACTTAAGACTATTTAGAATACTCTCAAAAACTCAAATTTTTTCCCTCAACACTAAAAGGGGCTACTTTGAAATGGTTCATGGGGTTAGTCACTTAATCCACTAGAACTTGGAATGACATGAAACATGCATTTTTGGATAGATACTTGGATTATTGTATGCCTACCAATCATAAAGATGAGGTGTTCAAAATGATGCAAAAAGAGGATGAAAACTTAGAGGATTTGCTTGAGAGATTCAACTATAATTTGAAAAGAGAAAAAATGAACAATTTAGATGAAGAAAATTTGAAAGCTCTTTTGTTAAAGGCCATTATAGATGAGTGGATAGATATCCTTAACATGATGGAGAAGGGAGATATCTCTCAACTTCCATTGAGTGACATAGCAAAACTATGTATTCATCTCTAAAGAGGGAAATCTAAAGCCAGGAAAGGGCTGATAGATCCTTCTCTTATTAGAGCAAACAAACCTGCAACTGGATCTGTAAGTAGGGAAGAAGTTGGCAATATGCTTGATGAGTTTAAACATCTACATTTTAGGGAGCCTTAGTGAGCAACTAGACACCCTTAAAATTCAAAACAAGCAGAAAATAGAGGCTGATGCTTTAGCCATCTTTTGTCCAAAATGCAAAAAGAAACATGCTCTAAGGGAATGCCCTTTAGATGCAAAAATCATAGAAACTTGTATGATTTGTTCAGAAAGTCATGAGACCAAGGGTTGTCCCTCAATCCCAGGTCTTAAGGCTGTCTTTCAAGAGGAAACAGTCCCAAATTCTGTAGAACCTCTCTATTTTGTTGCAGGAAGACCTTGACAGGGGCCACAAAATCAAGGATTTAACAATCCAATGTATCTTCAGCCCCCACCAAACTAGAATTCGTGGCAACAACCTTGGCCTCTGTTACACAACAATTTATCACCATCCCTATTACCCCTCTCCCGCATCTTGGAGGACTCTTTCCGGGACCTATGAGAAGTGACATGACCTGAAAACACTTGCATTGCATTCCCCTGAACTTGAGCTTCATTTTCCCCGAAGACATCTCCTGCTAAAATCCCCTAAAAGTAGCCCTTTTTCCAATGGTGCGGTTCCATAGTGCATCCCTCGCGCTAATGGGAGAATCCTCCAAAGAGGGTGCACCAATTGGTGCTTTTTCATAGAGTCGCACTCGCACCAACCATAATCAGTCATGTTTTTTGACAAACAAACAACGAAATATTCATCCTAACAAATTCCTGGACTGAATCTATCTTGATTTGGGTGGTTTGGCTTCGGATCTCCATAGAGAGGAAGTGGTTTGCCACCTCTCATTGAAGATCCCTTGATGATAGAGCCAATCCCATGATTATTGTGGATGATCCCAACTCCCCTTCCTCCATCTATAAAATCTTTTCCATTTTCCTTGGCAAGCTAGTTCAAGAGTTCCAAAGATTGAGAATTGTCAAGTTACCAAGAGCTTCATGCTGCAAGAGCCTTCTTCATTCCCATAAGGCCAAATCTAAGTAAGGATATTCTTGTCTAATAACCAAGGAGAGAGAGGCTTGTTCCCATCCCCAACAAGCTTTGAAAGACATGTGTTGTTGATCACCCACCCAAAGGAGGATATGACGTCAGAACTATGGTTGTATTCTTCTTTGTTTATCATTAATAAACGACTATTGTTATGGTTCCACTCTTATTGTTATTTGTAATAATGATGAGTTATATCCTTTTTGACTGATATATAGTTGCATATGTTGGATTTTATGCTTGTGTTTGTGTCGTTCTTTGTATGTGTAGGTGTCCATTCATGGAGATTGTGGGGATCGTGATCTGCCAGAGCAAAGGAACGGAAGCATCGCCTCTTCTACGAGCACTAGCATTGGAATCTAGGTAGGCCCTCATCATTGGTATTTAATTTGCAATTAGGAACTTGTGTGGTAGCATTGTATGATTGTTGCTAGACCCGGTCTGGGCTAGTAGGGATCACCTCTATCCGCAAAGGGGATTTACCTCCTCAACAGCCTCAACCTCAATTTTAGTATCAATCTCAACCATGGGCGCAAGGGATACAAAATACTTATGGACGATTTGCTCAATATTATCAATATCCTCCATCTTATCAAATTTATCCTCCCCCACAAAATCAACAACAAAATCAGCAACCACAACTTCAAAATCAGAACCCTCAACTTTCATTACCATTTCCACAACAACCTCCACAACAAAATCAAAATCCTCAACTCTTGTTGCCATTTCAGCAGAAACCAAATTAGTTTCCTTCCCAACCATTACCAAACCCCAATAATAAAAACCCTCAGAATGCTTATATGGTAGAAGGACAACAATTCCCAACTTACATGATTACTCCTCTAGATCTTAATGATGTTCAACTTAGATTTGGTAGGATATTAGAATTGGAAAAACCTTCTATAGTCGTCATTCAAGAACAAGATAACTCTGAGGAAGACTCTCTAAAAGTCAATAAAAGTTTTGAGGGGACATCCCTCCAAAACCAAAACATTGAAAAATAAAAACAAAAAGAATCAATAAACACAACTCCTGGCATTGAGAAACCAGTATCTACTTCTACACCTCCTTTTCCTAAGAGATTACAAATTGATAGAGGGGTAGAGAAACAAATCTTGTTGCCCAATTATGACTTTCTAGATGAATTGAAGAATGTCTGTATCAAAATTCCTTTGTTACAAGCCATTAGAGAAATTCCTATTCTATCCAAAATAATAAAGGAGTTGAGCATTTAAAGACTAGGAAGGAAACCAAGAGAAACAAAACGAATTCACCTGGTAGGAAAGATAGCAAACATCATGATGGGAAATATTGCCATGCATAAATATGTGGATCCAAGAAGTCCAATTTTCAAGACACATATAAATGGAATTGAAATTCCAAACACATTGATTGACTTAGGGGAAACAATAAACATTATGAGTAGACAAACTATGGAGCAGCTTAAGCTTCCTAACCTTCTTTACACACCTACCTTACTGCAACTTGCAGATAGATTAGTAATCAAACCAGATGGTGTGCTAGAAGACATTTCAGTATCCCTATATTCTTGGGAATATCCTGTTGATTGTTGGAAATAATACTGAGAGGGGGGGTGAATTAGTATTATCTGGTCAATTATTTTCTTTTTCAAACCCAGAACATATACACTACTTCAATTAGAGAAAACCACGTATATATGCAACTACAGATAAGGAAACCCACGTATACCATACAAACTTATAATTTAAAATATTCTACAGATGTTGAACATTAATCTATGCATCAGGATCATATAAACAATAACCAGGAACAAAAAAATAGAGCAGAAGACAATCACACACAAGAACACAAGAGATAAGGTGGAAACCCAATGTGGGTGAAAACCACCTGCTGCAATATGTCTCTATCTTTCCAATTAGAAACTTCTTTTTGCAATGATTCTGTACTAGTGCATTCCTTTACCAGTACGCAGGCTACAACCTGCAGAGAGCTACAACCCTCTCTTTTCTTCCAGTGACCACGTTTCATAAATTTTTAAACTGGATCCAATCATCAAACAATCTCTTTTTCACTCATTAGTACTGAATCAAATAAACACTTCTCCTACTGTTGTACCCAGAACGTAGTAACAGTAATCACACACCAATTATGAACCCAAAACACTGTAGCTAAACAGCAGAAGCAGCTAAAACAAAATTCAAAAGACGTACGCTACTTCACTATTTAGAAACCTACATGCATACGCTTCTTCGTCAAGACCAACCTGCATATATGCTTCTTTCACTTGCAAAAATTGCGTGTATACGCTTCTGCATCGAGACCAACCAGCGTATACGCTTCTTTCACTTGTAGAAACTGTGTGTATACACGCCTTACCCTCACTGAACCTGCGTACAGATCTATAAAGGATAATTCACTCTTTCAATCATTCAGACATTAGTTAACCCAGATTATCAGATTTATAGATCAAGCGTGCGCCCCATAGAATAGCTCAAAATCATACAAAGATACTATCATTCAAGCCTTACGATTTTGACCCATCAATAGAACTTATCCTTCTCCTTGCGCTCAGGTTCCTTCTTCATTCAGATCCAGATCTGCACCATAACCCAATCACAGTATTCCAGATCTAGCACTTTATCAAATATTCAATAATTCAAATAGTACCTTGCCAAAAGATCTCCTTCCTCCTTTATAGCCTTAGGCCTTTCACAATACCACAGTCCAAAAACCATAACAATTCAATACCATGGACCCAATACTTGGGATCAACACTTATAACAAGATACCATGGCCCAAAACCATAGGTTCAAATACCAAGGACTAAATACCACAGACCAAAAATAAATTCTCCCACATGTACACACTTTTCCTTGCATGAAAGTGCGTGTATACGCATACGCGCCTTGGGAACGTCCAACCCGCGTGTATACATGGCTTCATTAAGGTGAACCTGCGTATATATGATTTCCTTCGTTCTGAGAGCCTGAAATGTGATCTGTCATCAGAGTGAGTTGCCATCAAGGACAACACCTATGCCATGGTGCCAAACCTGCACAATAATGCCAGCACTCTCATTATTCCCTAATTATCTTCTAATTCTCTTCTAATTCTCCTCATATTATCCTCTTCTCTTTGATCCCTGTTTTCATTTAAATACACAAAGAGCATAGGGAAGTTACAAAAAAGATGATTACAAAATGATTTCCATTAAAAATTTGGATTGTACAAAATGAATTGATCAACAAGATCATATCTAAAAGATCTTTCCATCAACATTCAGCAGGAACAAGACGAATTTTATTATTGTAATTGGAAGAATTTGTAAAACGGCCGCAACAGCAAATCTGAGAAAATTGTCTTCCAAGAACTTTCTGTTTCTCTTAATACAGACTTAATTTTGGAAAACTACTCATTGCAACCTAATTCAATCCATTCTGGACAAAACCCTTGTTTCGAATTTTCTATATTCTCCTTCATTTGTCTGAAACATCCAATGAAAAATTGTCACTTCTTATTCCAGCGAATTTCTGAGTTGGAATATTTAATTATGAGTTGGAGATCAAATTTGCAATTTGGAAAAGATCTTGAAAGCTAAAATCATGAGTGATGTTACAACAAATCCATTAGTAAACCATAATTGGTAAAATCATGCATAATAATCATCAATTTATTAAAAATAAAGGAGAAAAATAGTATTTATCCATAAGAGCATAAATAATTATAAAATGGAATTATATGATAAATTATGATAAATGACGTGATAAAGAATGGTAGAAATGAATGAAATAAGCATCAAAAAGTGATAATAATAAGGAAAAATTAGCGGCCTAACATACCCCCAAACTGAATATGTTGCATGTCCTCATGCAACCCCAAAGCCTCTGTATTAACCAAGATATAAGAAATTTCAACCCAAGTTATGAAAGTGATGGAACAAATGAGTTCTTCCTCAAATAATGAATATTCAATTTTAGCAATGTTAATGAAGGCGTAACAATTTTCACATTGACTTTCAACCATATGTATATGAAGTTGCAGCAAAATAAACTTCATTAACCATTTTCTCAAAAGCTACAAACCAGATTTTGCTTAAATTTGGCAAGAATATTTCTACTATATTAATGCGCCAAAAAATCATATCATTTTGATACACAGAGCATGAGATATAAGAAAAACGGTTGTAGGTGATAGTGCGTGATTTTGAAATTTTACAAACTAAATTAAATTGAAATTTTCTGGGTTTGTGTACTTTAATGATACCTCTTTGCTATCTAGAAATCACAAGAATTCAGTTCATATATTTAAATATATACACAAATCAATTTATGCATTGTATAAAAATGAAATTGTATGCTTTAAATGAGAAAGAAAGTAGAAAACATCTATCATGTGTAACAATTCGTCCCCAAAATTGGAGAATTAGCATTCCCTCATGCAATGCTAGAAAACAAACTGAGGTGGTTGCTACAATTGTAGTTGAAATTTATGCTTGGTGTAAAACAACATAGAATAAGATAGGTTTTGAGAATGAAGAAGGAGATCAATGGATGATGGCATGATCATAATAAATAAATGAATGAAAGTAACACTCCCCAAAACCGAAAGATTCTATGTCTTTGAAAAATGGGAAGTGGTAAAGATGTGGAATAAATGATGATAAATAATGCTCAATGGATTTTCATGAAATTCTCCTAAATTTTTAATAAATCAAAAACTTATGTTATTTTACCTCAAGTTTTACCTCCGGAAAAATGTGGAATGACATGTATGGACCGGTATTTATTGAAGTTGATGTAGGCTAAGCTGATGTTGAAAGTGATGCAAAAGGTGGAATCCATGCAAGCACATCATGTTTGCAAGTTGATTGAGCCTCTTCTGTTAGTTGCAATAGTGTGGAATCGCTGCGAATAGAGTTTCCCCCATACTTTTTGTTCTCTTGTAAACAATTCACTACTTTGTATGCAATTTTCTTTAAGCCACATTTTTAGTTTTAAATAGCAACAGATAGGCCGCATGAAAAAATTTCAATCAAAAAAAACTTTTGTATAAATGCAATAATAATATTTTGTCAAATCAGCAAGTTATGACGGAGTTCGATAATTATTACACACACTATTCCATAATGCATATCTTCCCTCCCTCAAATTAGAAAAAGGTGTCCATGACCATAAAGCATAGGAAAAAGGGAAAGGACGTTGAGGACTCATAAATGCAGTCGCCCAGTCAAATAAAAGCGGCGTAAAATACGACAAAGGAAATCAAAACATTACACATCAAAATATTTGAAATGCTAAAAAAAGGAATAAAATAGATATTAGATCATTATGTAAATAGATATTTACCTTAGGTGAAAAAGTGACGAACGCATGATTGGCGATAAATGTTAATGACTGGTGGTAGAGTGATTGGACAATGATATAATGCATATAAAGATATAGTTTACCATGCATGTTAGCTAATTGAATTAGAAATGTTGTTCAAATGGTAAATCTCCTTTAGAAATGAATCCATAGGGGGTAATAGGATATAGAGTATATGGCAGTGTAACATAGTACTTCAATACCACAAGCAAAGCCAATGCTACCAGCAGGCATTCATAGCCTCGACAGGGTTTCTTTTTAACCTTAAAAATGAGCCAGAGTCCTCCATTTAGTATTTAGATGGTTTTTTGTTTTTATTGCTATAAAGAGACCAATATGTTGGCATGGTAGCCAGATAATCATAGTGCCATTCACTAGGATATAACAAAGTGATCAGGTTGGCTCGTGATGAAACCCCTTGTCCTTCTGATGGTTTTAACTATCAAGAAGATCATTACCTTGGTGTGGTGGCCATAATGGAATGTCACCTGTTACACCCTTATGATCATGGTAGGTTGGCTCGTGATGAGACTCCCTATCCTCTTTAAGACAATACTTGTACAAATTTCATATTTTTATATTTTAATATTTTTATTGTAAAGAGAGGGCGGCTCATTTACTCTTTAAGAGTTAGGGATGGCGTAAGAAGTAAAAAAAATGCCAATGAAAGTTATGCTTTTCCCCCTATATCATCATATCAAAGGGATTTATCATTTTGAAAGTGTAAAAGATAAACTAGCATGGTATTAGAATAATAAATCATTTTATGATGTGTCCAAAGAGAAGATATTCAATCAATCATTATATAGGTGCACCATGTCAGCTTCGGAATAAAGATGACCATCAAAAGGTTTTATAAGTCATAATGGTATTAATATTACTGTTTTTCTTTATCTTAGACACAAATCCAACCAGATGGTTTTTTTATTCAAAACATAAAAGAGAAATAAAAATGACAAAATGATTGGCGATGAAACAGTAAAGAGAAATCATAGTTATTCCTACAAAAATGTAAAAAATGTTGTTCAATTGATTGAACAGCAATCGTTCAATCGATTGAATAGAAAAATTGAAAAGAAAAACATGCAAAGGTGTTTTTCAATTGACTGAACAGCAATCATTCAATCGTTTAAACAACAAAAGTCAAAAAACACAAAAGTGTTGTTCAATCAGTTGAACAACAATTGTTCAATCGTTTGAACAACAATCGTTCAATCGTTTGAACAACAAAAATAAAATATGCAAAATGTTGTTTAATTGATTGAATAATGATCATTCAATCATTTAAACAGCAAAAATAAAACACGCAAAAGTGTTATTCAATTGATTGAACAATAATGTTCCATCATTTGAACAATAAAAATAAAACACGCAAAAGTGTTGTTCAATTGATTGAACAAAAATCATTCAATCATTTGAACAACAAAAATAAAACATGCAAAAGTGTTGTTCAATCAATTGAACAACAATCATTCAATCATTTGAATAGAAAACACGCAAAAGTGTTGTTCAATCAATTGAACAGCAATCATTAAATCGTTTGAACAGCAAAAATAAAACAGGCAAAAGTGTTGTTCAATCGATTGAACAACAATCGTTGAATTGTTTGAACAGCAAAAATAAAACATGCAAAAATGTTGTTCAATCAATTGAAGAACAATTGTTCAATTGTTTGAACAGTAAAAATAAAACACACAAAAGTGTTATTCAATCATTCAATCGTTTGAACAGCAAAAATAAAACACGCAAAAGTGTTGTTCAATTGATTGAACAACAATCATTCAATCGTTTAAAAAGCAAAAATAAAACACGCAAAATTGTTGTTCAATTGATTGAACAACAATCGTTCAATCGTTTGAACAGCAAAAATAAAACATGCAAAAGTGTTATTCAATCGACTGAACAGCAATCATTCAATCATTTGAACACCAAAAATAAGACACGCAAAAGTGTTGTTCAATCGATTGAACAGCAATCGCTCAATCATTTGAACAACAAAAATAAAACACGCAAAAGTGTTGTTCAATTGATTGAACAACAATCGTTCAATCATTTGAACAACAGAAATAAAACATGCAAAAGTCCTTTTCAATCAATTGAACAATAATTGTTTAATCATTTGAACAGCAAAAATAAAACACACAAAAGTGTTGCTCCATTGATTGAACAACGATCGTTCAATCATTTGAATAGTAAAAAATAAAACACGTAAAAGTGTTGTTCAATCAATTGAACAACAATCATTCAATCATTTGAACAATAAAAATAAAACATGCAAAAGTGTTGTTGAATTGATTGAACAACAATCGTTCTATCATTTGAACAACAAAAATAAAACACACAAAATTGTTGTTCAATCAATTGAACAGCAAGCATTCAATCATTTGGACAGCAAAAATAAAACACGCAAAAGTGTTGTTCAATTAATTAAACAACAATTATTCGATTGATTGAACAGCAATCATTCAATCATTTGAACAACAAAAATAAAAATTGTTATTCAATTGATTTAATAGCAATCATTCAATCATTTGAACAACAAAAATAAAATATGCAAAAGTGTTATTCAATCGATTAAAAAAGAATCGTTCAATCATTTGAAGAACAAAAATAAAACATGCAAAAGTGTTGTTCAATCGATTGAATAACAATCGTTCAATCATTTGAACAGCAAAAATAAAACACGCAAAAGTGATGTTCAATTGATTGAAAAGAAATCATGCAATCATTTGAACAGCAAAAATAAAACACGCAAAAGTGTTGTTCAATTGATTGAACAGCAATCATTCAATCATTTGAACAACAAAAATAAAACACAAAAAAATGTTACTCAATCGATTGAACAACAATCGTTCAATCATTTGAACAACGAAAATAAGACACACAAAAGTGTTGTTCAATTGCCAACGGAGCGGAAACTAAAACTATGAAGGAAGCAACACCTGAAACACAAAAGCATAAGAGAAATCAGAAAAGAAATAACACTGTATTTAAAAATAGTAAATAAATAAATTAATTAAGTTACAACGGCTATGATGTTATTTCCTACGAGAATATCAATTTGTCAATGGAAAAAAATGATCTTTTGGAAAAATGTTCTCGCAATAGTGACATGAATCTTCAAATGAAAATTAATTCTACATTTCTTTTGTTATGAATTCATTAGGTAATGAATTGGATGAAATTCCCTTGTTTCATTAAAATTTCTTTTAAGAATCATTTGTTCATAAATTGACCTTCTTTATTCTCCTAGGACCTGCAAAAAAGTGAGTGTCTACCTGCAATAAAACATTAAAGCATGGAGAAAGAGAGGTGATCGGGCTCCCTTAATCCAACAATTATGCAAAAAAAAATAACAAGTAGTTACTTTGTAAAACAAATCCATGGAAAAAATAACAAAGTAAAATTAATTTATTACCTGCGGGAGAGCAGTGGCCAATCATGCAAACCTACAATACTTTAATCATAACTTCTTCGTTTTTCGTCCAATTTGAGTGATTACAAAGCCAAATGAAATTAAATTCAAGGATATATCTCTAATAGAAATAATTTTTTTTTAATTTCATGAGATGATCTGTCAAATGTACTTAGGACGACCTGTAAAACAGAGTCATTTTCGATTTTCCATCTTAGACCAACAGTTGATATTTTAAGCATACATTTTTCGTTTGATGACGGATTGAGTTGATTCAAATTGGAAATGAAATTATATTCATTTATTTATCTCCAATAGAAACAGGTTTTTAAGACAAGAATAATTGATGGGTCAAATACGCAAGTGAACAACTAGAAAAATAGAGTTTTAAAAGTGCGTATTTACGATAGACAGTTAGTATTTTGGTCATAACTTCCTCATATGATATCTAAATCGAGTGATTCAAATTGCATTGTAAAATATATTTATAGGGGAATATACGATAGAAACAAGTTTTAAAAATATAGTCATTTAGGCCTCCAAAAATTGACTTTCCCAACTCTTTTCCTGAGCTACGTACTAGACACGCTGCCAATGTTTTGGTTATAAGTTTTTCATTTCAAATCCAAATGGAGTGATTCAAATTGGGTTAGAAAGTATACATAAATGGATACTTAGGATAGAAATAGATTTTAAAAATATTCCCTTTTGGTCCCTCAAAACATGACTGTCTTGACTATGTTTTCAGAAATTTCATCAAGCCCGCAAGCCAAAAAATTTGATATTCAAGCAATTTTTCCAAAATGGTGATAAAAATGAATCTGAGTGTTTGTAGAACTATTTTTTTCAATATAATACATCTATATACACAAATAAATTAAAATATTTATCACTGATGTTGATTTCCACAGCATGTTGCAACAAAAACAACTATTTTTACATTAAAAAAAATGTATTTATTTATGTCTTTATTTATTTTATTTTCTACACCAACCTACTCTGCTTTGATAAATTAATGCATTTACGTATAAGAGTACTTCTAGTGGATCCATTTTCAAAATAAGGCTTCAAGTATGTACATACTCAAATTTAAAAAATGCATGTTAATAAATAGTAGGGCATGAGAAGCCAACTTGCCTTGAAAAGATGGTGTCAAAAATTGTTGAATTAAGGAGTGGGCTGCAAAAAAATGATGGAGTGAAACCAATATTCAATATATCCTTTACTTTCATGATTTCCCATAAACATCATATCATGAAGCTCTTGAGTTTTTAAAATAGCTTGTTGATGCAGGCTAGAAGAAACCTCATTTTCTTTCATAACTTCTACAATTTTTGAATTTGAAAGATTCTCAATCTCATTATAATTTTTCTGCAATAGTGCATGTGAGATAGAATGGGTGGGAAGGGTAGGTAAATTTTGCAGTTCAACACTGTAAGCATTTTGTACTGGTTTATTATAGTGAGGGTGTGGAATCAGTTGAGCAAAAAATTGTGTAGGGCATGGAGGATTTTGATAATGTAGTTGAATTGGTTGTGTGGATGGTTTTGATAGACAAGCAAGATGTTGTGGAAGAACTGGTGAAGAATATGGATGATTTGTTTGTGCTACAAGATGAGAGAGAGTAGTCATGCAATCATAAGATGAACCATGCCATACTTGTAGACAAGATTGGTGGGGGTTATATTGAGATTGACATGGCTGCCCTAACACATGAGTATTCCATAATGGATTATGCAAGTAATAAAATGGAGAGGAAGCATTTTCAACCATACATGTAGGCAACAATTTCCATGGTTTTGACCTTTTTACGGCTTCCCCATCTCTTTGATATGCTATTTCCATCCTAGATAAGGAAGAGTGACTATCTATGGGATGCTCTTTTTGGCAATGAGGGAAAAACACTTCTTCAATTTCTTGATTTCTCTAAACCTGTAAAACATCCAATTGTGAATTTAGAGAGCTAATAAAATCATATTTAAAATTTTCAAATAAAACATTGATTTCAACTCTTATGTCTCTTGTACTTGTAGTAGATTTGGAAAAGAAAGAAGAAACTTCTCTAAAATTCTTACCAGCCTTGGAGATTCCTCTTGAATACCTTATGCAAAATTTACAAACACCATCATATGATAACTGAAAAACATCGCCTTTTCCCATTAGATTTAAGAGTTCTAAAAATTCAACTTTGATTCCTTTAAGAATGAGTGTTTTTAAGATCTCTTTTTTCAAATGCTTATGCTTTGATTTTTGAAGGTTGTAATGAAATCTCTCTACATAGTCCTCCAATCTTTCATCTTCCCCTTTATCATATTAAAAATATATTCACATGCCTTACAATAGTCTTGGTACTTCTTCAAGAATACGTTCTTCATGTCCTCCCATGTTTGGATGCAGTTCCCACTAAGGCTCCTGAACCATCGGAGAGCTGCTCCTTTTAGAGTAAGAGGAAACACTTTCAACCTTTGATCATTAGTACAATAATCATATCCTCTACAAAGTATTTCAAACTCAAATAAAAATGTATCTGGGTCTTCATTTGCCAAACCATGAAAATTTGGTAGAGCAGATGGGGGAATGATGTGCATTTGTGTCACTCCTATATCTCTTATAGGGAATTCAAAAGTATAAATGTGAGCCATTTGTTACCATAATAGAAGATGTTCTTCATGTGCTACTTTGGGAATCCTCCTTCAAATATTCCTGTCAATTGGTTAGTGAAATGGGTGGTGCTTACATCACCACTTGAATGGAATTATGAGATTTTTTCAAAATTTTACCCCTAAAATTCCTACTTCTATCAGTGCATGCTATATGACCTAAGCTTGACTACTGAGGGTAGACCCATCACTAGTTCCCCAAGATGCACACGTAGGTTCTTACCTTCTGTCTTAAATATCTAGCTCTCATGAAGTCAAGTATGCATCTACAACCAGATATTAGTGTGGTAGTGAAACTTGATTGTCTCCCCAGCAACGGCGCCAAAATGTTGGGTAAAATTAATTGCTTACTAAATAAATAAACCAAACCTAGACATTAATTATCAACCCAAGGAGCATCTTTTTATTTCAAGGAAATCGGCAAAATATATGTGTAACAATACCAACATCTAACACCGGTTCTATATGATTGTGTTCTATACTATCAAGTTCATTCAACAAGAAATAAAATGTAAGACTTGAATAATAAAAATAAAATTAAAAAGAAGAAAGTAAATGATAGGAAAACAATTATGCTAATCACACAACTTGAACCATTGCTAAATTAAATCACACATTGCTGAATTCGAAATTTATGTTATTGCACTCAACAAATTCAAATGTTAATCTAGAGTAGAAATTAAATAAAATCTAGAAATTGGATGAAATAACAAATTTGGAAAATGTAGCAAACAACAAATTAGTTCAAAGAAATAAAATCTACTTTAAGGAATGACAATTGCAATTCAAATAAAAAATCACATAAGTAAACTAATTTACATGTTTAAGGCAGCACCTCATCCAAGGTAGCGGGCCCAACTGTCCAAGACTCAGTTCCGCCTTGGGAAATAACTCAGATCAAATTACAAATAACGGATGTAGAACTCAATGGATAACTTCCTTCATTAAAAAATATGAGAGAAATAATTACAGCATAATGAAGCTCTTGGCTTTGCCTCAAATTCAACAATTGTTCATCCTCTCATCTCTTATCTCTTATCTATTCTCCTACATCTTATCTAAGAATTGTCCATCTCCTATCTGCTAATTATCTCTCATTATTCCCTAATTATCCTCTAATTCTCTTCTAATTCTCCTCATATTATCATCTTCTCTTTGATCTCTGCTTTCATTTAATTACACAGAGAGCAAAGGGAAATTACAACAAAGATGATTACAAAATGATTTCCATTACAAATTTGGATTGTACAAAATGAATTGATCAGCAAGATCATATTTGAATGATCTTTCCATCAACATTCAGCAAGAACAAGTCGAAGTTGGTATTGCAATTGGAAGAATTTTTAAAATCGCCGCAACAGAAAATCTAAGAAAATCGTCTTCAAAGAACCTTTTGTTTCTCTTAATACACACTGAATTTTGGAAAACTGATCAATGCAAACCTAGTTCAGTCTGTTCTGGATAGAGCCCATCTTTCCGATTTTCTAGATTCTCCTTCATTTATCCGAAACGTCCAATGAAAAAATGTCACTTCCTATTCCAGCGAATTTCTGAGTTGGAATATTTAAGTGTGCATTAGAGATCAAATTTTCAATCTAGAAAAGATCTTGGAGGCTAAAATCATTAGTGATGTTACAACAAATCCATTAGTAAACCATCATTGGTAAAATCATGCATAATAATCATCAATTTATTAAAAATAAAGGAGAAAAATAGTATTTATCCATAAGAGCATAAATAATTATAAAATGGAATTATATGATAAATTATGATAAATGAAGTGATAAAGAATGGTAGAAATGGATGAAATAGGCGTCAAAAAGTGATAATAATAATGACAAATTAGTGGTTCAACAATGACATCATCAAGCAAGCATGGGATTGAACAAGAATAGTTTGGGATCAAAGGCTATAATATGTCAAATCAAAATCTTCTCATTATTTTCTCTTCTCGTAGCAAATCATGAGAAGAATGATACCTATTTTGATTTGATCTCTTAGTTTTAAAATACAAACTAGATTCTCAAATTATAACTCTTAGAATTTTTATTCAATAAAGGATTATGAAAGTCCCCGAAGAGAGGAAATTTCATCTTTAATCTCTTTAAGTTTGTAATCATTTGATATTGAAGACTTCTTATTTTAATGCAAATTACTTCATTCCTTTGGTGATTCATTAGGGGAATTTTGAAATCTAAAATGCGCCTCCTCAGGAAATTATAAAATAATAGTGGAAATAATAAAATAATATCATATTACATCATCAAATTTTAGAGGGAAAAAAAGAAAAAACTATTTTTTCAACTCGTATTTTCAACTTATATCTGTATGGGTTTTCAAGCAGAAACACTCATTGGATGCAGAATTTGATTCCTCATCCAAGGAGTACCCATATTACATAATTTCTATCAACCCTGCTACAAGAAAAACGATAAATACATGAAAAATGTGATTGCAATCACGTTTTTTCATGTATTTCTCATTTTTCATGTAGCAGAGTCCATCGAAAGTATGCAACATGGGTACTCCTTGGATAAAGAATCAAGATTTTCATCTAATGAGTACTCCCTCTCGGAATTTAAGTAAAACCTTTGGGAGATAAGTTGAAAATATGTGTTGAAAAGTAGTTTTATTATTTTATTATTTTTAAACTTTTTATTTTTTTACTCTAAAAATGGTTGAATCATCTCCCGTGGTTGACATCCTTATCTTGAATCTAATTGGTTCTTATAAATTTTATTATGGTTGTACATTTTTCTTAGGAGGCCCATTTTAGACCTCAAAATTCCCCTAATGAATGCGTGTGTGAATAGCTCGTTAATTGATTTCATTCTTACACTCAACAAAATGGCCCCCTAATGAGTTGTGTGTTAGTTTAGTTGTTGGTTATGTTAGTTGTTGATTTATTTCTGTTGTAACGGCAGAAACACCCTCCAAAATTTTGGCCTGCATCCAATTTCAGAGCCTCCTTCGAGAATCTTACTTGATGTTTGCACACTCTCGAGTTCACCCCGTGAGGTCGTATGAGTCTACACACCTACCTTGCTTGATTGTTCAATAGACCAATGTTGCATGTTGATAACGATGTCTCACTTGCAACCATGTTCTGGTCATACACAAGGTATTTGCTCCATGTGTACGTATTGTATTCACTATGTAAACACCCGTCACGTTCATACACAGATTCATATGCACTGTCGCACAAGCATCGTCATGGTCGTCCAACGATCAATCACACACGTCATGCTTGTCACTCGCATTGTCGATCAGTCATGTTGAGCATGTGTGTCTTGATGTTTTAGGACATCCTATCGTCAAGTCATGAGGGTGTGCTTTTGCAAGATCGTGTATGCACCATTTCACTTACTCACACACTTAGTCATTTTGCTGAAGTTCTAACGACTGGAGCACCCTCTTGCAGCGAGACCTCAGCTGTCATCGACTTGATTGGATCCCACCATAAATTGCACAGACAGGCTGGACAGACACCAAGTATCCGTCTGTGGCTCCCCCCAAAAATTGTGTAGTTTTCCCAATCAGCCACCTACTAGCCAGCCGATTGTTCCCTCAGAAAACTATGAAGTTTTCTTGAGCAAGCCGTCTGCTGCCAAGCAGTCTGCTCAGCTCAAAAATTATGTAAAGGTGGTCATCAGGCCAACCTCCATGCATTTGCGCATTTTTTCCGCCAGTGCCCCATTACTTGTTGTTGGTCCCTTCCAAGAATTGCATAGTTTCTCCGAACAGTGTCCCACTTCCCGCTCCCATTAAAAACTGCGCAGAGCCTACCTATTAGTTACCTTGCAGCCTGGCACTAATCCTCTCAAAAACTATGTAGTCCTTATCGACCTAGCCTCCCAGCAGCCCCGACTGCTCCTCTTGAAATGTGTGTACATTTTTCCACCAGCCGAGCTAGACCCTGCGAACAGTCATGGTCGGACCAGCATGCCTGACTCCATCTCCCAATGACTCCTATGTAGTTTCCACCAGCAGTGCCTGAAACCCTCATCCCAGCTAACCTTGTCCACTCTCCCAATCGCCTACATCCATAGCAACCACGCTTCATGGTAGACTATGAGATTCATGAATTTGATGTTGTCTCATCATGATTGATTATAGATACAGATACATACACAAATGTGACGTGGTGATAAATTGGATGACAAAGGAGAGAACATGTAATAGCACTTGTTCTCGAACAAACAAACAAATGACCCATGCAAGATGTGTTCACGGATGGATGGATGGTCATTCGAACATGCGAATATGTGTTCGCATACGAACAATTGTGAGTTCGCAAATGGACGAATGGATGGACACGCATTTTTGTGAACGAATGAACATGTATGGCATGACCAAGTACGAGCAAGGAAGAAACGTGCCAATGCGACATCAGGAAAACCAACAACCATCGAAGACTCCATGCACTGTGCCATGCGGAGGTGAAGCTGTGACACAACATGAGGACATCCATCACTTAGCAGTACTACACCTTAACATGCACTAGTAGTAGCACGAATGTCCTAGCACTGTCATTTTGAGTCTTTTCATGAGTCATGTCGTCCACATCTATATTGTGGGCCATACTGTCAATCAATGTAATGTAACGTGGAAGTCCAAGAGACCCGCTTTTCATATCAAGAGTCATGTAAAGTTGAAAAGTCATAAAAGTCAAACAGTCATGAGGGAATTTGAGAATTCACAAGGGTTAGTTTAACCCTTGGCTATAAATACACCCGCATTTGTACATGCAAAGGACTTTTCACCTCAGCTCCTCCCACATAGCCTTGAGAGTCTGTAATCTTTTCTTTGAGGAGCAAGTAGTGGCTCCAACATCCCACACATAGGGTTAGTGATGTATGGTGTAACGATGTGTCTTGGAACTTTTGCTTGTTTCAGAAGCCTACTAATAAGCCAACACATTTTCACACATGTATTGTAATTTTTGTAAGATTGATCTTGAACACTTGTAATGCATGTTGCTTTAACCTGTGTTTAACACTTGAACTCGTTCAATTGTTGTAATACATATATATTAATGAAATTGTGTTGTATGAGCTATTAACATTGTGTTGCTCATGTTGGTTACCTCCTCAGACATTAGACAAACCTTTCATGTAAACTTGCTATAACAATTGTCGCACTCACTGGACTTATCCACTATTTGTTGTATGTATTATCTTTCCTTGTGTGTTGTGACTACCGCATCCATGTGGACTGCACTTCTGGAAGCTATGCATGTCCTATTGTGTTGTGTGTTCCTAACAAAGTTGGGGCTTCCTCCCAACTAACTTAGGACTCACTCCCACCCTCTCCATCTACAGTGAAACAACCATTGACACAAGTAACACTAGTAATCACCAGGCACACAAACCTCACTACTCGAAGACAGGGAAAACCACTCTCCCGTGCTAACAAGCATGAGCTAAGGAAAATATTTAAGATAATGGAAACCAGACCATCATACCGGATGGGACTCCCACACCAAATGGTGTGAGGTCTAGTTGGGACTTCATACCGGGGTGATCCCCTGAATGTTGGTGGGTCCAGCACCGTCAACATTTATGGCTCTAGAAGGAGGGTGGCCTATTGTTTATGGTTGAGTGTCCTCTCAAACTCACTCATCAAACATCTGTTCAAGGAAGTAACTCGCACTCCCTCTCACCTACATGCGACTCTGCAGTTGGTTACTTCTCACCTCCCATAACTAAACACGAAATTCCACCTTCGCTCTTCAGTTGGTTACTTCTCACCTTCGCTCTGTCCATCCCATCACCCGCTAGTTTACGAAAGTAGTTGGATTGATCCCAGACATACATCATCTTCCATATGTGTCAAGGAAGCCAAAAACCACTCCCATATGAGTTGCTTTATCATCAATGGAAGAAGCGGTTCTTGCCACACTTGAAGGTCTGGCAAAAGTTGTTGAAGACGGAGAGGAGCCTCTAATCTTTCGACAAGGAGAAAGAGACACCCTAGTAATATTAGGCTCAAACTCTAGCACAAGAGGCAAATGGGAAGATAGCAGAGGAGGCAGAGATGGAAACGAACCAACAGACTCAGAGTTGGAACCCTCAGAATCAGAAGAAGAGGAGGAGAATGAAGAAGAAGAAGACATGGTTGACCAGAATTTGGAATGGATGACACAGGGACCATTGGTTCTCTCAAGTTCTTTGCACAAGATGCCTAGGCAAGTGGAGAGAATGAACATCAAGTTTGACCTTGATAATACGGTGAAGGTAGAAGACCATCTGGACAACTTCTACTTGCAGTCATAGACCCTTGAGGAATGACACGATGATGTAGCATGTAGACTGCTCCCATCTACCTTAGATGGTCACACTACAGCATGGTATCACAGCCTTCCGGTCAACTCCATACAGAACTGGGTTACATTCAAACTTGTGTTTCTTGAGAAATTTGTTGATGACAAGACCCCAGCCATGCTGCTTAAAGAGTTAGGAAGCTTAAATATGGAGGGGAAAGAAAAGGTCAAAGACTTCAATCAGATGTTTCTGTGCATCTTGAACAATTTTGCAGTGGACATGAAACCTCATGACTCCATCACTATTTACTACTACACATCCACACTACCGACCAGCATTGCGCAGTTAGTCAAGCAAGCTATGAAGCCAACACTATTAAAAAACTGTGAAGAGACAATCATTGTTGAAAAATACATGTGCGCGATTAGAGTCATCCAGGATGATGAATCAAAAAAAGACTCCAAAGACATGAGCAGAAAGTCCCAAGGGATGGTGAGAAATGGTAGAGACAAAGAGACAAGTGATATTGAAACCCTCACTCACCTCATGAAGAACTTGACAACAGAAGTGTTCGAGCTCAAACAATGGAAGACAGACACTTCTGCGAATAGCCATACGTCTAGGCAGAGGCAAGGAAACATGTCATCAAGTAGCAACCATCTCCTAAACCAAATTGCACAAAGCTCTATGTTCCAACTTGATCGATGTGAAAATCCTGAATTATGTTCATTCTACGGAGTTCGTCACCCATGGAATTCATGTTTGAATTGGAAGCGAGTTACAAACTCGGTACACAGTCACATTCTCGAATTGGACAACAGTATGGAGGAATAGCTGGGAGATGTGGATAATGATGAAGATGTTGCAGCGATGAGCCATCAATTTTTGGGCATGTGGTTAACATGTATCAATGCTCATAGGCAGGGTTGAAGACAAACACCGAGAAGTAGCCCCAAAAGCAGGATGCCCGTTACAATCTCAGAAGTAAAGGGGCTCCCCCCTATAGTTGGGGAAATGCAAGAAAATATTAGACTGTTGATGAGGAAGGTTGTCCCACCAGCCATCCCAAAGCAGAAAATGCAAAGCAAGCCTAGGAAGACAGTGGCAGACATGAGTATGTCCATGACCAACAAACTGCAAAATACTCCATCGGATAACATGAACATCAGTCGTACCCAAGACATTGTTTCGGGAATAAGTACCCTAAGGCTTTGGGTTAGAACCCCAACAGAGTAGAAGCAAACTACAACAAGAAACACTCATACAACTCAGGCAAAATTCTTATATAATCAAACTACGTAAGAGCGACCGTACCCGAATTTCCTTCATTTGATTAGGTCCCGCAGGTTTCAGACCCTCTGCAACACCTGATGTTCTTCAAACCTAAAAATAATTCAATTTGAACATACATAGCAGTATAGAAGTAAAGCATACTCATGAAATTTTACTTCATATCATATAAACAAACAATTGATCATACATCAAAATAACATTCATATATGAATTACAACATAATTTGATGCATAAACAAATTTAATTTCGGAAACAAGACAGCATTTCTTTTATTGCAGTAAGCTATAAATAACATGGATAGAATTCACTTGAGTCTTCTTCTTCCAGCTCCAAGCGGAACCGTCCTCCGGATTTGTCCTATCATAGCCTTCAACAATCTCTTCCATAACCAACACCATGATATCTCAAGTAAGAGGGAGAATATCTATAATCAAGGAGACGAGGGTTTCCTGACGCTTGGGGAAGTGCATGAGGCATAGGGATTCATCAGACTCAGTCAGGGATAATCTAAGTATAATAACTTTATCTCTTCTCCTCCATTAGGCCTTCTAATAGAAGTCTACTTATACTTCTCCCAATTAGTTTTTTAGTTGGGAAACAGTTGGGAAATAATTGGGCCATGGGAAATAGGAGGTAATCAACAGGTAAAACCCATGAACTCCACCCAGAATTAAGGAAATTTAACTTTTTAAAGTGTTTTAACACATTATGCGGGTTGGGTATTGACTGACGCACGTGTACACTCTTTTGTCTCAAGACAAAGTAGCGTACAGGGAATAAAACATTGTTTTAATATATTTGGACCAAGTATGGAAGGAGGGGTTTCCCTAGGCCATAAACCAAGCCATAAATACCAAGGGTGGTAAATGATGCTATAACATATGCCCCCTAATATATGAGGTCATAAGGGGTACATGATGGCAGAAATGTATTAAGTGTATGGAAAGAATCTTGTCTAGACTGAGAAGGACTTCACCAAAATTCAACCTGCCAAGCCATCAAATGAGATTAGAAAGAAACTATTGTCTAAGGTGGGCATACCCATGCTCAGAAAAAGTAAAGCATGTCCACATATCAAGTACAAGTGGATCCAATATGTATACAAGTATAAAGAATTGAAAGTACATGATGGATCATCTGATCATGATCAAAAAAAGTACGTGTCTGAATATCACACATAAGAAGACAATCAATGATGTTGAAGGATGAAGTTGGTCACTGATTTCAAAAATTGTTCCCAATGGTACCAAATGAACGTGATGGAATAAAATGATACTACACCACAACTCGAATGCCAGCATATAAGATGTTGTTGTGAAGAACTGAAACATATAAGGTGGATGGTGTCAACTATCATCAACAAGAGCAACTGACAAGTGAACCAAAACATGATGATGCAACTCGAGGTCTTCACTGACTGCCTCGGTACATTTCTACACAATGGGAATAAATGTTTTGAGGTCGACCATGTGAGAAATCGTTTTATTATCGGTCATTGATGTATACCATTAACAAACGCGAGACTACTCACTAATAATGATAATGAGAGTCAAGGTACACAATACAATCTAACAAGTGCAAATAAAGAAGTTGAAGTCGAACACTTCAAAGAATCCATCAATCAGGAGACAATGATGGTTTCCCACTATTGATAGCGAAGGAATTTTCTGTTGATGACTGCAAACCCCAAGGTACTGCCAAATGGACTCTAGATCTTTGTCCTAGAGCAAATGAGTTGTAGTCAATAGGAAAAGATCCGCTAGAAGGAAGGCATAAAGACATCCTTCATCAATCTAGCACGAGTGTAACATGTAGGCCAATAATGTGGAAGGAATCAGACAAAAAAGATGTAGTAACCCAACCGAAGCACATTTCTGGCGTACATAAGATGTAGGTAGCACACGATAGAAACCCTCTAAACCAACCAATAATGAAAGCTGACACAGAGATGAGGAATCCACCAATAGGGTCAAATGGAAACCAAGGCACTGCACAAATCCCAATGTGTGATAATGAAAGTTGATGTCCAACACAAGGGAAACCACTCAGTCAAAGACCCATGATACTGATCAATGTTGAGAACAAGGTGACCTATCAACAATGAAAATAGGGCTAGGGTGTGGCTCTAAGCCTGCCCTCAGAGCAACTGTTGTCGTCAATAAGGACAAGACCCGCCAGCAAGAAGTCAATGGAGACCTTCTCAAACTGGCATGAGCTAAGGACCAATATAACTGATGTGATGACAAACATGACACTGACAACCAGGGATAGCCAACTAAAAAATAGGTCAAGGGACACCGCAGAGAGGCCGACTCAAGCTGACTTCCCTTGAACAAAATCATGACTCAATGATGACTATATGGCAGCATGTGATAACTTTGTATAAGCTCGTCATGCAAGAGGCATGAGAAAACTCTCCATATAATTGGAAGATGTAACTAATCAGAGGAGTACTGACTCAATAACAACGTTAAGGCGTACCTAAGTCAAACTAAATCCCACCCAAATGGAGGAGAGACTTTATTTTGAGTGCTTTGTTCAAGGTGTTAGGTTCCTATACCAATAGGAGTCATAATTTTTGAATGGCTGAGATTAAACCTGTAATATGTACATACCTTTGCTTTCTGCAAATGTTTTCCATATTCAAAAAATTAAAAAATGTAAAGAGGGTATGTCCTAAAAGAATAATCAAAGGACAAAAGAATAAAAAGGTCAAAAAAGATGAAAATATGAACCCCCAATGAAAGAAAAAGACCGTGAAAGTGTGCAAGCCAAAATGCCACTACTATTTACTTTTTGTGCATAATAAATGATTATGTGCATTTGGTAATCTTTGCCACAATCCATGATAGTAAAAATGCTTAAACTTGGTTATTTCATGTTTCAATTTCATGTCTATAGATAGAGATAAAAGTCTGACCAAATATTGTAACCTTGGCAGATAGTTAGATAAGTAGAGTAAATAAAAGGAGCTCAACTATTTAATCTAATATCTTGGATGTAATAAGGTTAGATTTAGTTAGTTTATTATTGTAAAGAGAAAGAAAAATGTTTGATAAGGGTTTGCTAGCTCAAATTCACCCTAATAAAGAGAAGTGAAAATGGTAGGATGAGTAGATGGGTAAGTAGTAGAAAGGTTGCAGAAGTATGATGATTGATTAGACAAAAGCATATTTATTATTATCATCATAAAATTTCCAAATGTGAATGGGCACTCAAACATGTAGATGAATATCAACGTCAATTAATTAACCTCCCTCATTCATTTCACCTTCCACTTAACTGATTCCCCACAATAAAGATAAAAGCACTTAAAAACCCTAAGTCAAAGAGGCTCAGAGCATTTCTCTGACTTTTGGAGGGACCGGACCCTCGGCTCAATGATTTATAGGCAATAAGTACTAAAACCCCCTCATAAACATTCATTCCTCCCTTCAGTTCATTCATCTTCCCTAATAATACTCTTTTCCTAAGGTTAAATTACTTTTACCTAGGAAAAGTGTTCATTCCCCCACATAAATCATTTTCATATCAAAAACACTATATCCTAAGTTTTTATGTTATCATCAAAAAAGTATTAAAACATGGAATATCATACACTTAGGGTATTGTTCCCCTTTTCGCTCATTTTACTATTTACTAATTTATTTATTAAATCCCAAGCAAAAACCCGTTTCCCGTATATATTTAACTCCCGCAATATTAATTAACCCTACCCTAGTTTAATTATATAAACTATGATTTTCTACCCAAACCCACTAACTAATTGATCTGCGATTAATTTAGTCTGAAACCCAATTAAACCCTCCCCTAATGACTCTGACGCCTTAACCCCGCCATAATCCCTCATTAACTTAAAACTGCCCACTTAATTACCCGTTGGGCCCCCCCACTACCCTCTGTGCAACTCCATTGCTCGATCACCACACGATCACCATCCTCTACATCAAACGGCTCTCATCCATTTCGAACGGGCCCCGACGTCCAAGTATTACCCACCTGAAATGGGTTGTTTTCCGCTAGGCTCCTGGGGCGACATGTTTCTCAATGAATGGAATCGCGCGACCTTCCCCCAATACCACCGAGCACCCAAAAGCAGGGAAATGGAAACCACTTGCTTCCCGCTCGTTACATGCCAAAAAAGCCACTGTTCACCCCACTACACGACAAATGACCATTGTTCACCTATACCTGCCAAAATTGACTTTTTGCACATAAATCCAAAAAATCCCCAAATCATTTGTTTTATCATTTTTTAACTGCAAAGCTCCATGCATGCACCTGCGAATGTCTGAGTTGTCAACCTACATCCAATTGCACCCTAAAGACGCCACAGAGCACCTAGTTTGCTCTCTAGCCTACTAAAAACCCTTTCAACCATTCACAGTTGCCAATCAACCTGTTCAGAGCTAGTTCTCCCTAATTCCAGGTATTTAAGCCATAATTAACTGGAAAAACCTCTCAATTTCAGAACCAGTTACTGAGTTTGTTAGTTAAAGTAAAAAATTAATTAAAGGAACTCAAGTAACTTGATCTTACACTGTACTCAACCACCTTACCCCTAAAAACTAAAAGCCACCTCCCCCATTCTCAAATCCACAAGAACTGAGAATGGATGCCCCAATTTCCATGGATGTGTGACCTATTTCCACTCCTCATCTAGACTTAGACCATCTCCCCATGGAAGACAAGGATTTCCAGATAAAGGAAACCTTTGTCCTAGAATCCCCTCTCAAACTTTACTTCCGATACAGAGACCAATACCTGAACCATGCTGATAAAATTAGTTTTTGGGAGTCCAATTTTCCCAAGTACCAATTCCTTGAAGTTCACATTTTCCCATAAATTGTCCATTACTGCCATGCAAATTACATCCCCAGCCAAAGAGCAGTGATGTCCCCCAACTAGACTATACTTTTCACCATCACTGCTGAATCAATAAATGAGATGCTACAACTTTAACCTAACCAAAACTTGACCCCCCTTTCCATTGGATATCTATTGGACTTATTTCCCAAGCTTAGCCCTGCAAGATTAGCTCAGATAATCCAAAATTATATTGTAGAAGAGAAATATACCCCCAAGGAACCTCCTCCATATGTGTCTACCATATTTCCCCATATGGCCGAGACATTGTGGCAATGATATCCAGTGTCCTAGGTTATACTACCAATGAGTATATAGTTGAGATCATTTTGTCTTTCATGTCCATATACACTCTAGGACAACCTCCTACTATTATTTATGATTATGCCAAGTTTATAGTGGATAGGATGCATGACCAGTTCCTCAGAATGAGCAATGAGAGAGTCTTCAAGTACTCCTCTATTTTGTGCCACCTCTTTTTATACTACCAAGCTGATAAGTTTCTATTTACTCTTCAAAAGCTTGACACAAAAGGTCACCCTAGGTCAGTAATCTTCTAGACTCCATTGATCCACAAATATGACTCTCCATATCCATATACAAACTTCATAGACCTATTTTTGCATCCCATTGTGACAATGGTGATAGGCAGCCCTCCTCCAAGAATCAGCTCATATATAAGGAGGATCCTGCAACTCTCAAAACAATGCAAAGTTTGGGATTAGTACTTGTACCAAAACCACACTGAGATTATAATTTATGGCTGTGAGTTGGCCCTTTATAAACTACCCAAATACCTCCCAATGAGGTTATTTGCTCTAGAGTACTATAGGCACATAATTAATTTAGATGAGGTACATTTTTTCAAAGCCAAAAAGAAGGCCCAGCTCAGGATCAAATACCAGTTAGGCCCCTTTATTTGTAATAGCAGAGAAGCTGGAAAGGAGGCAGATGAAATCCTTCAAATACTAAATCTAAAACAGAGCTTCATATGGAGGTATGATCCCTTAGACTTCATCTGCAACAGAAGACAGAAAAACAAGATGTCTCCCTACATTCATCACCATATCCCTGAAATAGAAAAGTATGCCAACCGACTGGAATGGGTGGAAAACACTTTAGAAGATAAGGATAGCACTGAAGTTACTGTGGAAAACACTTTAATTGATCTAGAGAAACAACTTGATGAGGGTTCTTTCTTGCAGATGCCAGGAGAATCCCAGGTCCAAGAAGAATCACAGGTATAGGAAGAGTCACAGGCACAAGAAGAATCAGAAGCACCAGAACAATCAGAGAAAATAGACATACCAGAGGCCATTATGAGCACCCCTGAGTCTTACAGACTCCTCTAAATGAGGAGAACAACCTCAAGAGAAACAGGGAAGGGGCTACTACCTCAGGAAGAGAAACATCACAAGGCTATGCAGAGACAAGCAAGGCAAAGAGACAAAGAATGAATCATGTCTCTTAACAGGAATATATAGAAGAGACAATTGTGGTTAACAGCATAAAAAGAGATAGGAGCAGGCAAGCCAGTCCATCTGGATGCATCCTAGAACTTTCCACGTCACACACTCAGATCTTGGAATGGCAGCAAAGTATGGAGGTATCCTCTTTCAGAATCCCAACAAACAAAGATCAAGGCATAAAATAGAGATACAAAGAGATAAAGGCCAGAAATGAGAGGCTGAAAGCTCAGACATATGCACAGTACCTGAAAATGACCTCTACCAATCAAACAAGGCTCATGTTAGCCTATGATGTCAAAGAGGGGAAGATGCAAATGACCTTCATTAAGCCAACCATTCAACAGCCAAGGATAGAAATAGATTTCAAAAGAGTGGATTTTGAAGGCAAGGGATATTCATCCCATTGACCAAATTGAGCTACATAAGAAAACTAGTGGGATGATTTATTTTACACTGACAGGGAAAGCCATAACAGCCCACCAATTGTAGAACTCTCTAAATAATATGTCATCTTAGCTTCAGTTGGATAAGGCATCTTCATAGGCCAAAGATATAAGAATCAAGTCCTTAGAGGACTTAGTGATAGGATTGGGACATGATCCCAAAGATGTAAAAGCAACAGAGTAGCTAATGAAAAAGAAGAATGATGACATTGTTGCACTGAAGAAGCAGCTCAAAATTCCTCAGCTGCATCACCTCAAACAATGGAAGTCCTAGAAGCACAAAAAGGACATGAAGAGCTTATCGACCTAGTCCTAAAGCTAAATGATCAGCTTAAAGAAATAGAGAAAGAATTGGACATTTTGATTCAGTCCAAACAAAGTGACCTGGCAACAACTTCCACAACTACCATTCCCACAGTGACAATAGTAGTTCCTTCCACATTGGCAACATCATTGGCACCAAGAGCTTCACCTGCCATAGCACTGCCAATTACAACTGAATCCACTACAGCAACATGCACTTCAATTGAAAAAACAACAGAATTGGTAAAAGCTATGGAGGAGATGTCCATCCAAGCTACAGATCTCAAAAGACAAAGGGAGAAAGTGGCAAGTTTATAAACTGACTGCAAACTTGCCCAAATTCAGCAGATAGAGGAAACACAGAAAGCCCTAAGGATGGGTGAGAAAATCAAAATCCTAGAGAAAGATTTGACACTACAAAAGCCACTAGGACAGACTAAAGAAATGCTTTGGGCCAATATCATTGACTCTGTTAATGATATTTGGCCATCATTTCAAGTTATATTTGAGCAAAATGAATTGGTGAAGGTAGCCATTGAGGCTATCCACAAAGTAAGGGAATATTTAGGAGACCAAACTGAGGATGCAAATCGACTCATCCACCTCCTAAACAGTAAGAACATGTATGAGCTCCATGAGCTTGGTGTAGAGGATAGGACGGAATCCATCCTAGAAATCAAAAAGGTTCTTTCCAAAAGAAACCTTATGCTCAACTTGGAAGAAAAGTGGCACAACATGGAGGTGGTCGTTGACAGGTTTATGGCCAAATTTCAAATCTTGAGGGAAAAAGGCCTTCCCAGTCCTATGGTCATCAATGATAAGCTAATGACCCAATTGGACTACAGTGAGAGACGAAGGAGGTTGGCCAAGCAACAAGCCAGCACTTCAGGCATTAAAGCTTTTCCTATTGGAAAAGTATTGTATGATACATTAGAGAACCTCTTTTTCTTAGAACATGAGGTGAAACATCTGTTTCTCACCAAGCCCAATTTTGAAAAATACATAGAGGTAGACGAAATTTACAGGAGAATGTTAAATGTGAGATTGCCTAAAGCAAAATGGTGGGACAAAATGATAGGTTTACTTTGAAAAGATTTTACAGCAGAAAGTTACCACAGTAAATCTGAAGGTAGCCAGGTGAAACATGTGAAAGACAGATAAGCAGCGTCAAAGAGTGACAAAGTCAAAGAGTATCAGTGAAAGATCAAAAGTAAAGAAGACTCTAGCGTGGAAATACCACAACCATCAGTCAGCTTAAAGGGCTTAAAACTCAACAGAAACAGCCAGCAACACCACAATAAATGGGACAACAAGAAGCAGTTTCACATCTGTCTCTATCTTCATGCATGAAGATATTTTATTTCCTAGATTAAATCTCAAACTGTTATCAAATATTTTGTAATTATTTTTTGTATAAATACTTCATATTTATAAGTATCTAGTGTGGATCCAATGACATTTCCATAGACTTTTTCTCTCAACTCTAAATTCTATTGTATCAATGACTGGATTGGCTTGTTGGATCAAGGAATAAAGATCAGATATTTTATAGGATTCTTGTGTAAATCGAAATAAAAATAAGTATTCTCTCATGTTTACTATTGTTTCTCTTATGTTTCTTCATAATCTTGTTTGTTTCTCTAAAATCTAAATGTATAACATGGAATGATATTTCAGAAATTGCTTGAATGCACTCTGTCTTGATTGTTTTACATTCTGAATGCTTTCTGCTCAACTATCTTAGTTAGGGAATTCGTAATTGCTCCTTAGCTTTCGTAGCTTCTCCCCTGGTCTATAACAAAGGATTCTTAGTTGCCCTTTGTTCATGATCACCCTCTATTCTCCATTTTGATCTCGGTCCAAGGATTCTTCATTGCCCTTTCAGCCTGGTTAGAATCATTTCTTCCATTAGACCTGAAGATTTTCCTTTTGCTTTGCTAGCCTGCCCTGTGAACATTCCCTCTAATGATCTGGTCCAGTTATGCTATCCGTTGATTGACTCCATAGCCCAATGGCTTGAAGACCTAGCTCTATCCATCTACTCTAAGAATTCCACCACCCAACCTTCAATTCAAAACAAAACCCTACGAACACTAAGAACTAGTCTAAAATCTCATAAAACAAAGCTAAATTATAAAGAGAGAACCCACTCTAGACTTAGGTTGGCTAGAACCTAAGCCTAAAAGATTGGATTGTGGTTACCTCAGATACTTCCTTCTTGTAATAACTTCTAAGGATAATTTTGAGTGACAACACAAGGGTGACACGATTGACTCTAGCTTCCAACAAAATATGGAAATATTGTCTCATTCCCGCTCTTTTTGGAATATATA